>OY294050.1:29524506-29631484 GCA_958510825.1 Brachypterus glaber
AATCATCAAGCATCCTAACAATATCAATCGGGACACTGGTTACCACTTACCTGCAATATGGAAGTCATTGATAGGAAAAACCTCGTCACGGGTGAATAACCACAACTCGTCATAAATAGTGACACAAGTTGATTCGAAACTTAGTTTCAGATTAATCCCTGAAGATGTCTCTAGTAGTAAGAGACGAAACGTCGGAAAGTGAAAATCCATTAACACGGTCTAAACCCGAAAGTGAAAGTTCTTTATATTTATTATATTTTATTATTCACTAAACAATTAAAGTATTTCATACAATTTTTTATACTGAATGCCATAATTGTAACAGGAAGCCTTATATTTATATAATAAGCGGTTATAATTTGCTTGGTATATGTCTTATAGCGCTCTTCTATATTATATTTTTTTTCTTGTTATTCCTTTTAAACTACGTAAAGAAAAAATGGTACAAATTCAAAGGGTTTCTCTTTTATTCCTAGATTAATTTTGCAGAGTGTTTAAAAAACAGTCCAATCCTAGGCTCGAAAATAAAACACACTGTATAGGCTTTTGGAAAAGAAATTTAAAATTCATGTCATTCATAACTTATTTTTATTCTAGGAGTATACAGACATATTACTGGCAACAATGTAGGACGCCATGCCGTCAAAATATTGGGTTATGGAACTGAAAATGGTACACGGTACTGGTTGGTTGCAAATTCCTGGGGAGGGGGATGGGGAGATGGAGGCTTCTTCAAAATCCTTCGGGGTGAAAATCATTGTGGTATAGAATCTGAAGTTGTTGGTGGAATTCCCGTTAGTGATTAAGTTTTATATTTGTGATATTAGAATAAAAATAAATAAAATATATTTTATATAGTGTTTAATTAGTTATAATACGTATCTTACTGCGGTCAATACGTTAAAAGGATATATATTATTCCATCAATCTATTTTCTAATCATCGTACAGAGTGATATTGGTAGACTGACAGTTTCGGGCTGCTGGCCCTCTTCAGTACCAAGAGTCAACTCTGCACGCTGATTAAGAAAACGTTTTTAGACTTTACTCGTAAAAGGAATATAGCCATTAGATTGATGTAGACTTGTGCGCCATCTATTTCTGGATGTAGACAATTACTCGAACCTCTCCTAATCTGGAGACTTTGAATGGTAGCATTTTTGATTAAGAAAACGTTTTTAGACTTTACTCGCAAAATGAATATAGCCATTAGATTGATGTAGACTTGTGCGCCATCTATTTCTAGATGTAGACAACTACTCATACCTCTCCTAATCTGGAGACTTTGAATGGTAGCATTTTTGCTATATTCCTTTTGCGAGTAAATTCTAAAAACGTTTTCTTAATCAGCGTGCAGAGTTGACTCTTGGTACTGAAGAGGGTCAGCAGCCCGAAACTGTCAGTCTACCAATATCACTCTGTACGATGATTAGAAAATAGATTGATGGAATAATAAATTAATATTTTTATAATTTTGTTTAAAATTAAAAATTTCTGTCCTTGTTAAAAGGATATTCACGTGTGTTTGCGTCGAATAATAAAATTTCTTCTAAGGAGTTTTAAACAAACTTGACAGATGGAAAAAAGATATTTATACTTGGTATAGTATTTAAAATACCAAAAAATTATAAAAAATTGAAATAATACCAATTTCTTGGAAACAAGTACTAATTGACTTGAAAAAAATTATTGATTTTTTTAACCAAGTTAAATATATTTATAAACATATAATTATAAAGTATTCTTATACTTGCAATAAACTTTATACTATTTTTTTATCTCTGTGTGCATTTATTTTACTGAAAAATTTTAACGTATGTATAAATTAATCTTCTTCTTCTTCAAAATGTCCTTTTGGACACTAAATTAAAGTGAACCAAAAGGACTTAGGGCCACTTGCACCAATGCTGTTTTAACTTTAAACTTGGATTAAATTGACAGCCAATCAGAACGCAGCATTTTTAACTTAAACTCGGTTTAGCTGAGTTAATCCCGTACCAAAATTTGGTGTAAGTGGCCCTTAATGGTCTTGAACTCTCGTTCTTTTTGATCAGGTATTAGAGACTTGAAGCGAGTCTCTCTAATCGTTTCAACTAAATATAATTTCTTATTAACATAACCTCACAAAACAAACCCACAAAAGTACATCACAAACATCAAAAATTTAATTTAAATCAATTTAAATATGTAGAACGGTTTCGCAGTATAGATATTTTCTTAACAATCACATTTTAACATAAAATAGTCTGGCTGTGACCAAACACCGTTAAATTAATTACCAATCGCGCCGTAGACTTGTGCCGGTTCCGCGTACGCAACGCAATGAATTAATGATTGCTAAGTTAAAATGTGCTCAAAAAACACCTACTTCCTGCTCTAGAAAACTACTTACTTATATAAATAATAAAAGAAAAAAGTAATTATCTATTCTTAAACTTCTTTAAAATGTGCTTCACCTAAAGCAAACTTTTAATTTAAACTTTTAAAAGTTTACTCTTTTTCACGGATGTAAGAAGCTGTGACATACATTAAAGGTTTTTCTGAATTCAAAGAATATTCAGATTTCTGTACAATAAAAAGTCCAAACCTAGCACACAATATCCCCCGGATATCCTCTCAATGCCCTTTTAATGTAGCATGTCCCGGGACATTAGTCTTATATCCCAAGGATATCCCAAAAGGTATGTCCTGAGGATATACATCCAGTATATCCCAAAGATATAAGGTATGTCCTTCGTAAATCCCAGGGACGTCCCGAGGGTATGTCCCGGGAGTCCTTTCGGGATATCCCTGGGATATACGGACAGTATGTCTCCGGGAAATACACTTTGGAACGGCCCTGGGACACACGAAGGACATTTGGTATGTACGAGGTATATCCATGAGATATACGGGTTCGGAAGCTCGACTTTGACTTTAGCAACAAAAGTATATCCTGGGGAAGTTGCAAATTCCCGTTTAGTAACAAAAGTATATCCTGAGGATATCCATCGTAAAACGTGTGCTATATGGGTAGGCACTCAAGCAAATCGTTAACCCTATATTAAACCTTGTGCCCATTTGGGAACTTTGGCATTAGGACCCCTAAATTCTTTATCATCATAATACAAACTTTATGGGCACCTGGTTTTTACTTGGGAATACGGTTCTACAATTTTTAGTATATATTGAAAGAAAGCACTTTGAAAAAAAGCTGGAGTCGAATTTTTGTTAGTTTGTTGGTTTGGTTCAAAAACGAGCTTTTGAGTCCTAATAAATTCTAAAAATTGTTTTGTTGATTACCAAAATTAATTTGTGAGCAAGTAAATATTAGTATTTTTTAGTTTTGTGTTCGTTTTTGTTCTTCATATACACAATGGGTTTGAACAAAAATGTAATAAATTTTTTGAAATGATGGAAAAAAAAGTCATGGGCAGTCATGGGGACTGCCGACAGAAGTGCAAACTTAAAACTATGAAATAACAATGTTTTTTTTTTTTAATTTTCAAAGTAATTGTAAGGTAAAACACCCAATAGTTGACACTCTAAGAAAAAATCTATGTTTTTTAATTAAAATTTTATCTAATACAATTTTTTTATATTTTATTGAATACATGTGTTTAGTTAGATGTTTTCTTTCTATATTAGTACCAAAATGTTTGAATGTGATAATACAAACAAATATTTTTAATTTTTTTGTAGACCCTGTAAAAATTGTTAAGTTGACAGGGGTGATAAAGTAATTTACCAATAGTTGACATATAACATATCTAATAGTCAAAGTCAAACAATTTTGGATTTTTTTAATTTTTACTAAATTTATGGTAAATTAACGATTTGTATTTGGATTTTTATCACACCTGGTGAAAAAAGTGCAGGAAGCGAGGTATAAAACATGGAACGATGGGAAAACTATTTTTTTAAGAATAGAATTGGAATGGTACGTGGAATTGAAGCACTTCAAAATTATTTGTAATTTGTAAACAGTCTAATAAGGTATAAAACACCTTTGTATGTAAGGTCCCAGAATGACTAAAAACTAATAAATAAATAAATAAATATATAACATATTTTTCTTTTATTTTAAAAGAAATATTACTTTAAAAGCATAATGCTTTAAAAATGTAACTTATAAATTACTGTTTTTATTAAAAAGAATGCCAGTAAAGTTATATTTTTATTTAAATTCATCAAGTTTTACAAAACGATATCAAAGCACCAATAGTTGACAGTATTTTAACCAATAGTTGACGTAAAATTTCCTTTTAACTTTAAAGCTCTAAATCTTATCTTATCTTTAAATGCTATGCATACGCGTAACGAGGGGGGGCTTAGGGGGGCTTAGCCCCCCCAAATTTTTCTATTCCCCCCCAAATCAAACTATAAAAGTCTCACAGACAGACAAAAAGTGAAGTTCAGAGCAAAATACGAAAAATAAAAGATGAGCATTTTAGTTAAAATACTTTGATATATTTTATTTTTTTATTGGAATTATAAAAAAAAATATTTTATCTTAAAACACCCATCCACATTTAGATCTTTATTAAATATGCAGGTGCCCACAGATCAGGGAAAACAGGGAAATCAGGGAAAAGTCAGGTAATTTGATCTTTGATCAACTGTAAAAAATCAGGTAAACTGAAAAAAATCTATGGTGTACATGATAAACTATTACTAAAACAAGTTTTAATTCATAGAGTTCTACCAATCCATCGATCAGATTTACAGAAAAAAAGTTGAAAAAATAAAAAATCATAACTCAAAAATAAAACAGGATGTTCAAATATTGGCTTCAAAAACTTTTTTTGTATCTCTGCGATCATGATCTGTACTAAAATCAGGGAAAAATTTTAATTTTTATCAGGGAGTTCAGAGAAGAATCAGGAAAGCATTATGAAAAAATCAGGGAAGAATCAGTAAAAAATAAGGGAATCTTAATTTGAAAAAACCTGTGGTCACCCTGAGGTGTATAATACAGTATTTTAAACGATCCCCAAGAGCCGTAAAATTAGCTGTCAACTATTGAAATTTGTAGATTTTTCAATCTAGTGGTTGACACCCCCTATGTAAAAAGCTAAAGCTGTCTTATTGAGTTGTAAATAATCAGAAAAAGTTTGATTTGAAACCATAAAAGCCTGTAGTTAAGATTAGCATGCATAAATACGTATTATTCACTAAATATTGAAACTTAAAAAAACCCAATTTCTTAGCACTTGCCTTAAGAAAATGTAAAAAAAATTGCGAACAAAAACACTCCACTAAAAAATTGTGTGCCATATTATGACCCACTTAAACACATGATCTTCAGTTGCAAATTTTAAGACTAGATGGTACTAGGTGCCCATTTATTATTTATTTCGCCTTAATAAATGTAATGTAATCTTATTTTAGGTTGTTTTATTTGAAACTGTCAACTCTAGGGGTAGTGTCAACTATTGGGTGTTTTACCTTAGTATTACAAACATCAAAATGTAATTTTTTTTATATTGGGCAAAGACTTTAGGGGTAAACATTGGCGATGCGCGCCTTCTTTCAAGATTTCACCTTTTCTTTATTTTGTCGATTTTCGGTTGTTACCAAGTCCTCTTATACCAAATTCCATGTTTCTACGACTTTCCATAAAAAAAATTCTGCGCTCGCCGCGGGACATCACAGCTAGCATTTTTTATGTAGAATCTGTTTAAATAGTCATCATAAGCTTATATTTTAAATTTGAAGTTGTCAGTCCAGTCAAAAGCTATTATGAAAACAAAAGAAAATCATGGTATGCCTATTTTGGACTTGACGGCTAGTATTTTTCGATATTTTATGTATATGTCTTGTTTCAATAGTCACCATAATATTTAAATTTCAAGTCTCTAAGTCAATACTATGAAAAGTTATTAAGACAACAACAAAAATCATTTCGGTATACCGCGGTAACGCGAACCCAGAAGATTTTAAGAGCATCATATTTTTTTTTTCGTTTGCAAAATAAAATTATGTACAATATAGTTAACTCTACAATTAAGGGCCACTTGCACCAACTTTTGGTACGGGATTATCTCAGCTAAACCGAGTTTAAATTAAAAATGCTGCGTTCTGATTAGTCAGCCGTCAATTTAATCCAAGTTTAAAGTTAAACCATCATTGGTGCAAGTGGCCATAAAAAAAACCATCTTATATCTTTACGAATAATTGAGAATTTTCAGATCAAAATTTAGTCTGCATAAAGTAGCGGCCAAAAGTAAAGAAACATTTGAAAATAATTTCTGATTATATTTTTTGTATTTAGTTTAAAATGAAACATAAAAAAATATTAGAATACAAGCCTTTATATTTATAAATATAAAAGAAACAAAAATATTGAGAACAATCCAAAAATCCAAACAATCTTCTTGTTTTTTATGAGCTTTGTTTTTCTTTATCGCAATTTGTTTGTTAAAACGTAAGGTTTTCGAATTATTCGTGAAACATCGTTCAAAAACATGCATTTTTTCGATGAAAACCGAACAATTTTAATCACGTATAACTCAAAAAGTATTGACTTATCGATATAACTTTATAGGAAACTTTTTGCTTGGAATTCATTCCTCTATCGATTCCTATTTTGAGTATAATAATTTCCACCCTCGAGAAGGGGTGACATTCACCCCCAGGGTGCATGCATCGGCACTAGTTCACTTCTTTTCTTGAGCCATCCTCTAAGTACTGTTCAAAGGAGGGTATCGCATTTTGGGCTAAATCGCCTGCAACGATAAGACTTTACATGCTTATAGATACATAAAAAATAAATACTTAGCCAAAATTTCAGCCCTTTTTACATCCCGGAACATACTTTAATTAATTATTTTAATGAAGAATTTGACATCTGTCAATGTACGATTTGGCAACATTGCACGAAACCTAAAGTGTCAAATGTCATCTCGTCAAAATAAAAATAACTTTGTACGTTAACTACTACAGTGGGGCCAAAGGAAAGGGTCTGTGTTGTGTTCACTGCTCTTGACTATAATATTAAAATATTTTGTTGTGTTTTATTAGTTTTCACGGATTCAATATACTGTAATTCAATGTGTAATTAGGCTGCACTTATGTGACTAGTTTCTTATGTTTCAGTTCAGTTTCAGATTATGGAGTTATTTTTGAGGTATTTATACTATAATAACATTGTAAGCAAACCATTAGCTTCAACGATAACACAAAGCATCTAGTTCCATGTGACAGTGTTACCCAAGACAAGTAATTTAATCTGGCTTTCAACATGTTAAATTAGTTTATTTCCATGATATCATTTAAAACTAGATTATGAAAAAGTTACACATTTTTAACTTTTTAATATTAATTAAATATATTTATTTAAAAATAAATATATTTAATTAATATTGAACAGTGTTTTTATTATACATTCTATCTAAACGTATTTATGTTGGTTTCGTAAATAAACAAAAAATATTGCTTTTTTTCAGTATGATAGTCACATTTAGCGCAAGAATAATGCGATGTTGTCGGGTTTACGATATCAAATAATTCCTTAGTTTTATTTTTTTTTTCATTTTGTTCTTATCAACAAATAACACAGTTTTTTTTATCATTTCTTTTCATCATTTTGCACTTTTTTAAACAAAAACATATTTTTCTTATTTAGCCCAAAACTCCTATTTAAAACGATACCCTTCTTTCACGTCAATCGATGTTATCCGAAATAATTCAGAGGTAATACCGTATTTTTACCGTCAACGACGGGACTATTTAATTTTCCTTAATTTATTTCTTTTTCCCGATTGCTATCTCTATATAAATATGTAAACTTAATTTTGATATACAAAAATATTCTACAACGTAATATGTATTATACTATTTGAATTAATTCAATAATATTAATAATAATAATAATTATTGCAATTATCATTTTTTTTTTAAATCAACATCATAATTTTTTAATAGGTAAACTTTTTTATATATATTATTAGCTAAACATTCCATTTTGATTCACTATAACTGAAATCCGAGGTTTTCATGTTTTAACGCCCCAGCCAGTGTAGCAAAAAAATGAGCCCATGAAGTGCCTTTTTTATGATAGAACCGTGTTCACCATCCCAAAATATATAAGAATAGGTGAGTCTCAACCCCAGCATAGAAAAATTCTTTTTTGTGGGCCGATGTTTTTAACATAACGCCCTGTATTATCTTCTGTAGCTATTTTCAATTATAAAATGCTAGCATTTATATGTTTAATTTTTAAATAATAATCTTATATGGCAAAACAATAAAATATTATTTTTAAAATCTCTATTTGTTTTTACCAAAAAAATAGATTTTGATTCACTATAACTGAAATCCGAGGTTTTCATGTTTTAACGCCCCAGGCGCGCCTAGGCGCTCCACTAACTGATAAATAAAATTTTACACAGTCGACCGTGCAGACCGGAATTAACAAGCAATCCGATAATCGTGTTAAATTGTGTAAAAATATGAAATTTTAACACCGTTTTTCGTAAAATTTACACAATTTTACACATTTTAACACGTTTCCGTGTCAACTCATGTCTATCTGGTCGACTGTGTAAAATATTTTTCATCAGTGTGAAAATCTCATCTGCAATTTCAGTGTAGCAAAAAGGTGAGTCCATGAAGTCCTTTTTTATGATAGAATCGTGTTCAGCATCCCAAAGTATATAAGAATAGGTGAGTCTCAACCCCAGCATAGATTTTTTTTTGTGGGCTGGTGTTTTCATCTAGAAAATGCTAACATTTATATGTTTAATTTTTAAATAATAATCTTATATGGCAAAACAATAAAATATTATTTTTAAAATCTCTATTTGTTTTTTCCAAAAAATTAGATTAAAAAAGCCTTGAAACAAATAATACTATGGTATGTTTCATTAAGCAAGAGATTAAATTAAAAATCGCACAGTAAATATTTTCAAAACAGATTCGAATATTGGAAGTGAGAATATACTGCTTAGTTTATTTTATAAAACATAACTATATTCTATACACAACCATATACTATTCAAACCTGTTATAAAAATATTTACTTTGCAAAATTTAAAAATATTACAAAAGGGCACAAAAGTCCAGAAAAAGTCAGAAAAGATAAGATAAGATAAGATAAGATAAGATAGAAAATACGGCCTGTTCCGGAAAAAGACACTTGTCCTTGATTTTTCTACAGTCCTGAGTGTCACCCAATAATTTTGATATTGATTTAAAAAAAAATAATTTTTATTTTTATGAAGGAAAAAAATATCCGACAAAAAATGTCTTGGAATAGGACAATAACTGGTGAAAAAACTATAAAAAAATTGCGAAAATTTGTAAGTGTGATTTAATGCAGACACTATTTTACCTAGTGAATTTCGGTTTTCACTAATAAAAAACAAATATTTTTTTCTAGTAAATTGAATTAATTTATTATCGATAGTTTTTTGTTTTTTTTTTAAGTCGGCGGTAAAAATGTGGTTTTAAATTTTTTTGCCGCCATCATGAAATAACAAAAAACTATCGATAATAAATTAATGCGATTTAATAGAAAAAAATATTAGTTTTTTATTAGTGAAACCCGCAATTCTCTAGATTAAATAGTTTTTGAGTTATTGCACACCAATATCAAATTTTTGACAAATTAAAAAAATTTTAAGAAAAATTAAAAAAAAAATCATATTTTTGAAACGGGACGTTTTTGAATAAAATCCCGTGGAGGTTTTTCTTAGACATAGGTGGGCTACACATAAAAAAATAATCAGACAAATCCGTGACCCATGTCGTCAGCCCTACCTGGATCGGCGCGGATATCATTACAATATTGAAATACAATATTATTATATATCTAACAAATCTATTATTATGAAACGGGCATAAAATAGGACATGCAGACAGTAGTTTTAACCGGTAAACAAGAATTTTTCCACGCCTACTGCGAATAAAGTTCGAAAAAATTGGTAAAATACCGTTGGCCATACTATTGGTTGTAGCAAAGAAATAACAATAAAGTGCTAGTTTTTGATTTTTTAATCAAGAGTACACATAATTAGTAGTTGATCCTGAAGTTTTCAAAAAAATAAAAATGGAGTTTTTGATAAAAATGGCCTTAAAATTTTTCGCCGCCATCTTGAAAAAACTGTCAAAACTAACTTGATAAAATTTAATAGGAAAAAAAAAATTTTTAATGGCGAAAACCGCGGTTCTCTAGGTTAAATAATTTTTGAGTTATTGCACGTCAATGTCACATTTTCGAGAAATTTAAAAATTTTGAAAAAAAATTAAAAAAAAGTATATTTTCGAAGCGGAGCGTTTTTGAAAAAAATCCCGTGGTAGTTTTTCTTTAACATCGATTAATAATCAGTCAAATCCGTGACCCAAACCCTTAGCCGTGCCTGAATCGGAGCGGATATCATCAGCATATATTTCCTTTGTAAGTTATATCATATATATGTATTTTTTATATTACTAAATCATTATTTTGTCCTTTAATTAGCTTGTCTGTTGGGCAATAAAGTTATTTATTTATTTATTATTTATTTATGATATTTTGCAGCTGCATATGTATTCTTTTGAATATTGTGACGTATCGCTTGTTTATGGAGGATATTTATAATAGGGAAATGTTGTCGCCAGGATATTTTGCCCAAAATATTTTGCCGCAGTGTCAAATCAAATAAAATCAAATAATTTATTTCGTTCAAGAAAACCTTACAGTTACATCACATGTCATAAAAAAATTTACCTATTTAACAAGGTGTTAATATGTTAATAACATAAATTAAATATAGTGTGGTTTAGTTCCGGATATTGTATCTAACAGTCGTTCGTTGTTGATCGCTCTGTACTAGCTAGTTTGCCTTAGATATCAGTTGGATAAAAACGCTTTTAAAACATTCAAGTAAAGATATTAGTGAGTGACAGAAATCAAGTTATTTTACGCAATACCATTTTTTTTTAATGTGAGTTATTTTTAAATTTTATTTATAAACATAACTTTTATAGTTAATGAGATAATTAGAAAAATAAAAAAGAAGTTGTCTTAAATTTTTAGAAAAATAGCTAATCAAGATTATTTAAAAATAGTTCATGCATCTTATATATTTTTTAAAACTTCCTACAAAAAGTTGAGTCACAAAAAAAAATCTTTAGTTAGAGACGAGATAATTTTCTTTAGAAAATTAATTTTGAATTCTTCGTCGGTAAAATAATTATTAAGTTGATTGATTTTTCTTTAAAAATATAATTTACACTTGTATAGATTCTAGTCTATCTTAACTGCAGAAATTTCAGAATTTGTTTGTGTTAAAAGTTTTTCTGGATTGCTTCAAAAAAAGACCCAAGCTGAAAAAACGATAATTTTGCATTGTAAAAATTTACAAATGAAATTAAGTTTTATACACTATTTTATGAAACCTAATTTTTTTTTTAAACTTTTAAACTTCGAAATATTCGTTTTTTCAGTGTAATTTCATTTACAATCACATGTAAATTTTTAAACGTCGTAATGTTCGTTTTTTTAGTGTTAATCGGGAAATTCTGAGTTTTTCCCGCAGAAAAAGTGTTTGATGAACGCATCTTAGAAAATTTAATAACGTTGGGTTTTAAATCAGTAAGGATAATTGTTGGTTATACTCCCTTAAAAAAAAATAATACTTACTAGCCTAATTATATTATATTTTGTACTCTTATGTATTAGGGTTTTCCCGTTTATAAATAAATATTACTTAAATGAATGATTATTTACTAATTTTATTACCTACTAATATTTGATAGGTAATTAATTAGTGATTTAAAAAATATTTTGGTCAGAAATCATCATTTTTCTGTAGCGGAAGTCGGATAACATAAACCAGTATAAATTTAAACGCCATTTTATATTCAAAAAACAAGAATACTTGTATGTAGTTGACCTTTTCGCAGTTGGTATTTTGTAATTATAATAATAGTTGATCATATTAAAAAAATACTTCTATAAAATATTAATAAAAAAAATCAAGGATTTAAATTTAAAAAAAATAGTTTTTCAAAAACAACAATCGCAGAAGAACTTTAGCTAAGAGAGTTATGCCCTTTAAAGATTTTATGCGTAGTCATGACTGCAATGATTGCATTGATTACACAGGCCCACAAAAAAAGTATTTTTGTGAGTCTTGGATTCCAATATGATATTCCTTTTTTTCCGCTGAAACTGAATCCGCAATCCGTTTAACCCCTACACGTCAGGATTTTGACATAACCTCAAAAAACACCCGAAAAACTACTGAAACCGCTAAAATTATCTATGCGTTACCACTGTCACCCTCCTGTCCCCAAATTACTAATTCTATAACCCCAACACCCCATAATCCCCTAACCTCATAACAGCATAACCTCAAAACCCCGTAAGCTCATTAAGTATCATTGAAAAATGTAGTTTGGGAAAACAGAACAAATTCCTCAGTTTTTTTTTGCACAGTCATAGGTAAGTAACTCTATAAACCCAAAATCCCTTCACTTCGTAATCCCATATACTACACAGAAAAAAAAGGATTCTTTGAACCAAAGTCAATGTTCTTGAATGAAGAGCACGGGTTCTTGAATGAAGAGCACGGTCTTTTGAATGAAGATCCGCGCTCTTGGTTCAAAGACATTGACTTTGGTTCAAAGAATTCTTTTTTTCTGTCTATATCCCCTTAATCCCGTTATCCTATTCTGTGAAGAAGTCCGATTAAAAAAATAATGAAGTAGACCTTTATGACTTTACTCACAAAACTCTTATGATTTCGAGAACCGGACTTAGCCACAGAATAGGATGTTGGGGTTAAGATGTTATAATAATGGGGTTACGGAGTGAAGGTGTTATAACACCTTCACTCTTAATTAAGAGGTGTGATGGGATTTTAGGGTTATACAGTTACTTATTCATAACTATGTTCTACAAAAATATTTCACGTAATTGTTCTGTTTTCCCAAACCAGATATTTCTACTTAATGAAGTTACGGGGTTTTGAGGTTATGGAGTAATGGTATTCCGAGGTTAGGGGATTATGGGGTTACGAAATTAAGAATTTGGAGGAAGGAGGTGAAAGTGATTTGGAGTAGATAATTTTAGCGGTTTCAGTAGTTTTTCGAGTGTTTTTTGAGGTTATGTCAAAATCCTGACGTGTAAGGGTTAAACGAGTTACGGATTCGGTTTCAGCGGGAAAAAATACATAGGAATATCATATTGGAATCCAAGACTCACAAAAAGAAAATTTGTGGGCCTGTGTTACGATCGACTTTATTTCTACCGAATTTTCTCAAGAAAACCAAAACTTCCTAAATTGGCTATATTTATAGAGCATGGTCCAAAAGTAACCACCCCTCTTAAGTTTTTAACGATTTGATACATCGACTTTTAAGTTAAAAAAATAAATAAGGCAACTTTTTTTTATATAATAAGGTACAACATTTAAATGGGTGATTCTAGGTCCAATAACATGAAAAAGTTCCTGTAAAGGTTGGTCCGGAAATAAGCCCCAAGGGAGCTACGACCCTCCTAAGGGTACATCTGAAAAGTAGTTTTAATTAATATCTTTGGAAGCCTATATACTACAGTAACGATTTGCACATGCTTTAACATTGAAAAAGGCTATCCTTTATGTAATTTTTATTTTGTAATTTTAAGCAGGGACGTGCAAAATGGGGGGGGGGGGCGATGTTACTTTTTAGCCCCAAACTTTTTCAAATGTAGATATTTTGACATTTTCTTAATAAAATATAATTCTTTAATTAAAAATACATAAAAAAGGTGCTCTTTATGTAAAACCGTAGGGCAAACCGTTGTAGATAAAATTTGAGTTAAAGAGAGAATTTCACGTTCTTAGCATCCAAAATAGAAACAAAACAAAAATCTTCAATAAAAGTTCTTCATAGTAATGAAGAAGTAGTAGAAGGGTTTGGACTTTTTCTCTCTACATTAAAAACTATGAAAAGGCTCGTATACATCTAGATTCAAAAGTCAGTTTTAATAGTACTACGCCTCTTAAAGAATAACACTTTTAAGGGACCGTAGCTTCTTTAAAAGCGATTTTTGGATATTTGTGTACGGCAACTTTTTTTCATATTTTAATTTTTTAATTGACGCGTTCTTTAGTTCCTATTTTGGATGCTCAAAACGTGAAATTCTCTCTTTAACTCAAATTTTCTCGACAACGGTTTGCCCTACGGTGTTACATAAGAAGTAAGTACCTTTTTTATGTATTTTTAATTAAAGAATTATATTTTATTGAGAAAAGTCAAAAAATATAAAAAAGTTTGCGGCAAAAAGTGACACCGCCCCCACTTCCCTGATTAAAATTGCCAAATAAAAATTACAAATAGGATAGCATTTATTAATGTTAAGATATGCGTAAAAAATGGTTACTGTAGTTCAGTGGGTCCCAGAGATATTAAATAAAAACTACTTTTGAGATAACCTTAGGAGGGTCGTAGGGCTCATTTCCCGGACCAATTTGTACTTTTTTTCATATTTTTGGACCTAAAATCAACAGTTAAAATTTTGTACCTTATTTCTGAATCACCCTGTATTTAATATTTTTAGCTTTTAAAATGTCGTCAGAGGGCAGAGGGGAATTTTATCAAAAATATAATACATCAATTTAAAGCTCATAGAATTCCCTATTTGATCACATACCTAATTTTATTATTTTAGCCTTTTTTTTAAGGTTTAAAATGAGGCGTATAGGGCAAGAGTGGCCCATCTCACTTTATGGAAATATCGAGATAATAGCTATTTAAATTTCTCTGTTTTTTTAATGTTTGATCTAGGACGCATTATTTTATTTAAAATTTTTCTAGTTTTCTTTGACTTTGAGGTTATGACTGTATCAAGATATGTTTTGACTGGTAGCCTATACCTATGGGCCACTCTTGCACTAATAAAAGCCATAATTTTAATTTTGCAATAGTGCTTTAAATGCTTGTATCGTGCCAAGTAGAAAACCCTCTGTTATGAGGGTAGTGTGTAATGAAAGATATAGATATCCTTATTACATTTATAAAAAAAACGCAAATCTCGAAAAACCACATATGGGCCACTCTTGCACTATAAGCCTCAAATAGGGTTGAAAACGAGGTTGAAAATGAAAAATAATTTTAATAAAATTCCTATCCAATTTTCGACGATGGATTTTAAACCTTTATTTCGTCGAAACTTTACAGCAAAAATAGTTAAAAAAAAGTTATTCACATGGAAAACTCTGACTCCCAAAGAAAAATTACATTATATTATGTCGAGTTAGGAATTAATTTTTATATGGGGGGGGGGGGGTAATTCCAGCAAATCGTGACATGACTGGCTTTAAATAAAATGCAAATTATTATTAGCTAGCTTATGCCGTCCATAAGTTATCGTGCCCACAAGGTTCCTCGGGCAGAACGACCGCCAAAAATAAATCGAACGACCGATCGACAGAACGATCGACCAAAAGACCGACCGACCGATTCACCGACAAACAATTTTTTTTTGCTCAAAATTGATATATATCGACATAAAACGTCATAAAACGAAAAAGTAAGCAAAAAAGAATTTGAAATTTTTTGCACGAATACCAAGGCTTTTCCAAAAGTTTGAAAACATTAAATTGGGATAATAACAATACCTGGGACAAAAACTAAAAGTGTACCAGTAGAAGTATCTAGGTATTGCAATACATTGTCAAGATAGTCAGTTTATAATGCTAACAAATATAGGGACTTCTAATGTAACGTAAGCAACAAATTCCCTTGTAACGTAAGCAACATACATTTAATCTGTTAACACATATTTATTTCAGCAATTGTTAAAGATTTAAAACAGTTTAGCCTGACTTCCAAAACATTTTCAAATGCACATTTAGTTTTAAAAAGATTTTATATTCTGAAACAGAACAAACATTTAAAGATACATATACTTAAGTCAAAATCTATGTCACAAAATGTAACGTAAGCAACATTACATAAAATTATAAATTTATCACAAATTAAACTTATAATAATTATAAATATATGTTTTGTTACTTTGTTATTTACTAAAAATAAATATTGTATTTAAATATTACGTATTTTAATGTAATTAACAAATTTATACATTTAACAGTTAAAATAGGCGTAAGATGTAACGTAAGCAACGCTGGAATTACCCAATGTATCAAAATTAAATGTCATATTTTTCCATATTATGCTTGTAGGTTCTGATAAAGGGTAAACATGTTTACCTATTAACCTAATAGACAATAGGTGCTAGAGTGATAAGAATGCTAGTAAAAAAAGTAAAAATTATTCTTTATAAATAATATTATTAAATATAGCTATATTTGTTTAATAATAGGTCATATTAATATAGGTAACGTTCCAAAAATAATGAGTAATCAAATACGTTTATAATAATAACAAAAATATTCCATTGATAGAAAAATATAGGTTTAAATAAAGCAAAGCAAATAAGGAAATTTACAAATTTCCAAGCCAAATATTTCACTTTCGTCCGCGTTTCTAGTTTAAGCGTTCTCAAGTTATCTTGTTCACAAACCGACAGACGAAAAAAAAATTGAAAATTTCAGATTATATGTACAGTGTAAACCCCTTTAACTTATGTATTTTTAAAGATAAAATTTTGAAATTTGGTACCTATAATGTACGTAAGGAACCCCAAATTGTGATATTAGTTTAGTTAGTTTTGACATTAATTTTGAATTTTGACATAAAATAGTATATTCTATAACTAGTATGGAATAGAAAATATTCCGCGCGAGCGGAAAGTTTGTCATACGAGCCGGCAGACGAGTATGACGGTCCCGCGAGCGCGGAATGACTATTCCATACTTTTTCTTCGCCTGCAAATATGAAACACTGTATGACTTTAAACTGCGGACAAGGTTAAAAACAATGTTTTTTGTGACTAGACATTGTAAATGCAACATAACACATATTTTTAAATAAACCAATTAATGTTATTTAATAATTTTATCAAATCAGTAGCTAAAAAAGATTTTTATTTAATTTTAGCACATATTTACAAATTATAATGAGAAAATTGAAGATCATGTCAGATTGTTGTGACATATATCAGGTTTAAATATTTAACAATAGATGGAGCAGTTTTAATTTTTTGAACTAAATTAATAAAAAACTGGTCAAATATTAAGAAAAACTAATAAACTTTATGTAATTTTAACGCAAAACTTTAAATTGCATTAAATTGTTCAACATTTCATGGTAAAATATATATATTTTTGCTAATTTTGATACATTTTCTTTATTTTTATAAACAAGAGATGTCACTACATGTGCTCATTCTAACACTTGATACGGAATATTCATACCATATCTAGAGATAGAATGGATTCATTCTGTGTTTGAAAAGTTTATGTATTTGCTTACATTCTAAGTCGTAGAAAAAACAACATTTGGCTACTTCCGGTTTTACTAGAAGTTCTGCCAACTTCCACATTTTAAGTGCCAAATTGAAATGCCTTACATTTTTCGAATCTGCATACTTTTCTGAAAACATTGATACCATAAGTTTAATAATAGTCAATTTTAATTTTTAATTAAAAATTAAAATTGTAGTCAAAACGAAAAAAAAAATTATTTCACTTCTATAAAAAGTTAGCGCATGGATCGATTCCACATTTTATGCACTTTTAAATTTTACCATGGTTGTACACGAGTACCAAATTCAAGAATCGCTTAAGCGATTAAATTAAAACCTCTTAATTTAAAGAATTGTATAAGTTAAGAGAAAATTAATTTTTTTAGAATATCTGGTGTAAATATCTAGATATTTAATCTGGCGTACATTAGAATTAATTAAGGATATCATAGCCTACCTAGTTAGAAAAACTAGAACAAAATAAAAATTAAATTTGACACTTGAACTGCCACTTACATACGTGGTATCAATGTTTTCAGAAAAGTGTGCAGATTCCAAATCATTTAGATATCGCACTTAAAATGTGAAAGTTGGCAGCATTTCCGGTAAAACAGGAAGTAGTAAAATTATGTTTTATATGTAAAAAGTTAAGGTACATTATAAGTACCTTTCAAAATTTTATCTTTACAAATACAGAAGTTAAGGGGGATGAACAATGGATCTGTGACACCCCGTATATTCAATATTTTAAAGTTTAATTTATGTTTTTCACAAGTGGTTAATGTGATACATCATTTTTCGTACGACCTAGTTAGTAGTTAGTGCCTATTTCCCACCCGTTGCCAATGCCAACGGTTGGGAAGTGACAGTCAGCTGATTTTACATATCTGCTGTCAGAAAATTAGTAAACGTCAAACACATAACCTCAAATTGACAAAATAATTTTAAAATAATTTTTGCGTTTTTTGATGTTAGGATTGTTTTTGGTAAAAATCGGGGTAGGGAAAAGGCGTAAAATAGAGTAAAAACAATTTTATTATTTGATACATCATTTTTCGTACGACCTAGTTAGTAGTTAGTGCCTATTTCCCACCCGTTGCCAATGCCAACGGTTGGGAAGTGACAGTCAGCTGATTTTACATATCTGCTGTCAGAAAATTAGTAAACGTCAAACACATAACCTCAAATTGACAAAATAATTTTAAAATAATTTTTGCGTTTTTTGATGTTAGGATTGTTTTTGGTAAAAATCGGGGTAGGGAAAAGGCGTAAAATAGAGTAAAAACAATTTTATTATTTTTTTCCATTTAGTTTTTGTTTTAAGAAAATTAAACTTGAAAATTTAATTTTTTTAAATACAAATATTTCATCTTAATGAACCTAGGCCTTTAGGGAAAAATATTATTTTATTGGCAGCAGTATTTTTTATAATTTTGGTGAGTCAAAATTTATAAATTTTTGTAAAAAACTGGTCAAATAATAAAACAAGTCTCTAAAGTTGAGGGTTTTACTATTTCTAAATAACACTGTGTAACATTAAAAATTTTAATTAATTAAAATAGTGTTAATAATACTAACTATTATTTAAATTCTAATAAATTCTCATGTACGTAATTAACAGATATGTAGTTAATTATTGATATATTTAAATTTATTTTTAAAACCATTAATAACATATAATTAATGTCTTATTAAAATATAGTAAATTACGATTTTATTTTATTTGCATCATTATCTTATAGGGGCTCCTACGGACCCCCAATTTTCTTGACCCTATTCGGACTTCTTAGAGAGGTTATTACAATTTTACCAACCAAAAGTAATTATAATATATGGTCTGTTTCATCAAGCAAGATAGTAAATTAAAAATCGCACAGTGAATATTTTCAAATCAGATTCGAATATTTTATGTGCGAATATACTGCGTAGTTTATTTTATAAAACATAACTATATTCTATACACAAAAATATACTATTCAAACATGTTCTAAAAATATTAACTGTGCGATTTTTAATTTACTATCTTGCTTGAAGAACAGACCATAGTTTTTACGTATTTTTTTAAAACTTTGTTAAAGTCGCATTGTTGTCAAAATAATATTAAGTAAAATATTTTGTATTAGAAACGCTCATATGGTTTTATTGGGGAATTTCGTGCTAAATTACAAAAATATATTTTCGTTTAAAAAAAAATGAAAAACGATGAAAAGAAAAGATGAAACCTAGGTTTTATTTATTAATGTTGATAAAATTAATTAAAAAAAAAAAAATTCAAAAATTATTATATTATGTAAATATGGCTCCAACGCACTATGGACCAAGCTCCCTACTTCCCACTTTTTATGCTACAGCACCGATTTGTACGTTCTCTTTCAAAAACTTAATTTATTTTGTAAAAAAAATGATAATTTATTTTATTTTTATATAAACCGTAGAGAATTGTATTTACCTATGTCTAGACTTACATAATCAATATATATTACCTTAAATTCAAATAAATAGGTACATAATAAATAACAATTCAAAAATTTATACTATTTATTTTACAGAAAAATATTTAAAGGGAAAGACGATCAATGTAATAAGTGTTGGAAGTTTTCAACTATACTACACAGGATTATCGATTTTAGTATAATAACAAAATTAATTTCCATATGAAAATTTCCATTAAAAATCAGATGACTGGTTAGAAACTCTTTAGGAAAAACTGTAATAATTAGAGAATGACAGAAGAATCGTTTTTTAATGTCTTGAAGAAAAGTTTACCCCAAGTTTTGTGTGTAATATCAGGTTAGTGAAATAAAAAATTATTGATTATTTATAATTTAATCAAACTTAGGGAAAACATCGCCGTCATTCTGGTATGACGGACACACATGCTGGGTATTTCAATGTGCTCCTAAATTAAAGTAACACATAATTATAAAAATCCAGAATTTGCTCCTAACTGAGACTTTAACCGTTAGGTAAATTTTAACTGCACATTGACGAACCCACACTAGAAGGTTGCTAATATGTTTTCCTTTCTACTATAAATTATGTTCTATTTTTTCCTGAAGTTATTTAAAAGTTAAACTTATGCGTGAAATTAGAAAAAGTTTCGCCTGTGGCGCTAAAGTTCCCTTCATTTTTGTAAATTTTAAATTTAATTAATTTAAATTTAAAAGACTAATTTAAAAAAAGACCATTAAATTTGTAAAAAATGTCGCCTGCGGCGCTAGGGCTTGCTTACGTTCTTTTATTTAAGATTGTAGAATTAAACCCCCCCCCACGAGCAAATCCTGCGAGCAATCGAGTTCCTGCGCCAGCCAAAATCTTTAGCCGAAACCAAATGAGAAAATTGTAATTAAAATAATTTGCTTATAAACTCACTTATAAAGGATGTTTTATTACAGGCTTTTTAAATTCTGGTCTGTTTAAAAAGCACGTGACCTTGAAATTTCTAAGAAAATTGCCTGCGGCGCTAACCTAGATTACCAGCTGTTTAAAGTTACAAACGTAAGAATAAAATTAAAAAAATAAGTATCTATTAAAATATACGTATTATGCAAATTAAAAAGAAATATCGAAGACTCTTTGTTACCCACTCATAAGACCAAGAAAATGGACTTAAAAATTTGTATGGTTAAAATTTATAAAACATTCAAATATGTATTGCAAATTTTTAAAAATGGTGAAGGCTCATATTTTGTACCACCCTGGGGGCTGAGCCCCCTAGATATTTTTCTGGTTACGGCCCTGTCTGTAATTATTAAAATGTTATTTTTTTAGCAACATTCAGTACAATCAGCGATGGCATGCAATATGGATGGTCTGCACCCATAATACCGATCCTCCGGGAAGATGACAGTCCCATTAAACTCACAAGAAGTCAGGAAACATGGCTAGAAACAATCTACATGATTGGTGGTGTTGCAGGATTGCCAATAACCATTTATTTGGTAGACAAAATTGGCAGAAAATATACCATTCTAGGAGGTTCCTGTTTAAGTTTAACAGGATGGATCCTCATAAGTTTTGCAAATTCATTCGAAGTCATTATGGTAGCTAGGACTTTAACTGGGATCGCAGGTAATGAAAAAATAAGATATGTTGGGTGAGCCAATTATTTTCATGTTCTTTATATTCTCCTGAATTTGTTAGTTTGTTCTCTGAGTCATAGATGACACTGCCAGTATATCTGCTATATCGAAAAGATGTCTGTAAGTATGATATATCCAGTTCCTAATGGCGTACACAAAAACGCATTTCGTGTTTCGTGCTCTTCCACTATAAAAACTTTTAAAATTGTGCTGACTGTCGCAAGATGGGTAACATTGTTTATTCCACGGTAAGAACGTAATAAGGTAAGCACAAACGTGCACTTTATTGGTCCATATTATTTTTCACTCAATAAAGAAGCGAAAAGGCAATTTTTTGAAATTATTTTCTAATTAACTAAGCCGCTGTGTTCCTAATATTGCCATGCGAAGTAGTTGACAACAAAAAATGACAAAAACATAAAACAACAAGGAAAGGAAGTAACGAAGAATTCAGAGAGTTCTGAATCTTGGTTCTGCTTTTTATTCGAAGATAATCGCCAGTCCGATATCAGGTTGTAACCGATACGTACATCAAATTGTGGAGATTACTACCCTGCTAAAAATGACGGGTCTGGGCGGGTATAAATGGTGCATAAACCGGACTTGAGCGGATGAAATTCACCCGCTCAAGTCCGGTCTATGCAACATTTATACCCGCGCAGCCCCGTCATTTTCAATAAGGTAAAAACAAAAAATTGTTATTAAAAGTCAAACCTAAAAACAGCTAAAATTATTATTGCGCAACAACATTTTCTTATTAGTTTATTTTTTGTAAGTTTGTTCTTTACTATTATTGCCAGTACACTGGAAATATTTGGGACATGGGTTCCTAATATTGTCAGTATGCAATCATTTTTAAAAAGCAATAATATTTTTTTTTTTGAAGCTTATGCAGTTTGTTTATTTTTTACCCTTTAAAATAAAGATAAGTTTATGTTTATGTCTCGGTTTATGTTTAATGTAGTAAAGTTTCAGGTGATAACAAATTAATTTGAATGTAGCAAAAAATTAAATCTCTTAACATGGTAATAATTGGCTCACCCACCTTATTTAGGAGCGAGTGTGCCACTAAGAAATATCATTATCGCCACTAAGAAAAATTGTTGCTAAACTAATATATCGCCTAGTAAATTTCGAAACATCGTATCTGCAACCAATTGCACCAATTACTTCTGTACATGATGCATCGATGTAATAAATTAGGCTTTTTATAAGTTACCAGTCATCAAGTACAGAGTTGATTAGTATAAGAAACCGAAAATATTTTTAGATGCGATGTTTTTAAATTTACAGGGCGATATGCGTGTTACCTAAAGCATAACAGTTAATTTGACATTAACGCAGAGCTCTGCAAAAGATCATGTTACTCAAGGGGGTCAAATAAAAGAGACTGTGTCCATGTTTTCTTATTTGGGCAACTTATTTTATTATTTCTCATATTCCCTTTTTTTCAGTTCCAGCATTTTTATAACTCAGGAAAGAAAGGACTTTCTTTCCTGTTGAGGTTGAAAGATGAAGATTCACATTTCTTAATGTTAAATTTTTAATAATCTTAATTCTTCAATTTTTTTAGCTGACGTAGCTTTCGTGTCCATCCCAATGTACATCGCGGAAATAGCCCATAAAACAATCAGAGGATTCCTCGCTGGTATGATCTATCTAATGATGCTATTAGGAATCCTGGTAATATACTCAATAGGCCCTTTTGTTCCCATATGGGCATCGTCTTCAGTTGGTATTTGTATTATAATAGTACAACTAGTTTCATTTTCATTCATGCCCGAATCACCATACTTCCTAATTGGAAAAGAAAAACACGAGAAAGCCAGAAGTGCTTTGCTACATCTAAGATCAGATAAAGATATCGACAAAGAACTAGAGGAGATCACTGCTGCAGTTAAAAGACAACGGTCTGAAAAAGGTCGACCGCAAGATTTAATTTTAGTCAAAAGCAACCGAAAGGCGTTTATAATAATGACGGTTCTTAATGCCAGCCAGCATTTTTCCAGTATTTCTGTACTCCTGATGAATATACATCACATTTTAAATGAGGCTAACTCGACCTACGTTAGTGGAACAACTGCTGGTATCATATTTGCAGCTCTTATGTTAATAGCTGCTTTTATTGCTGATCTTTACATTGATGAATTCGGTCGGAAAATATTACTAACCACCTCTAGTCTGCTGACTGGGTTATCGTTGTTGGTTTTGGCGATATACTTTTCTTTGCAGAAGAGTGGTATGAATGTTGATAGTATATCATGGCTACCTATTGCTTCAATTATGCTATATGCTGTAGTTTTTAAATATGGCTTAGGTGAGTAGATACAAATATAATTTTTTATCCATAGTTAAGATCAGTCTAATAAAACAGTGGCTATCATATGGGCTTGTTCGTCGTGCCAAAGTAACTATAATTATAGTTAGGATAACATAATCTCAATATTTTAAATTTTGCAAACAACTAAGTTAAGTAATGGGTAACACAATGCGGTACACACGTTTAAGCATTAATATCAGTAAACTCTCTACAGAAGTTTCACCACAGAGCTGTGTTTTTGGCACCGCCATTTTTTTTAGCTATATTTATTGTCTGTCTACATAATATGTACATATTATGTAGGTCGCCCTTAGGGGTCGTCCATAAAATACGTCACACTTCTTAAGGTGATTTTAGACCCCCTCCTCCATGTCACATTTTGTCACAAAGTCTTGAACTCCCCCCTACCCCTTTGTGACGTCACACACTATTTTTACTAAAAAAATTGTTTGTTCTTGCTGTGAAAGAGGAGCAGTTACTGCTGTAGATGCTGTATGTAAAATAATGAAACAAGGTTGCCTTGTTTTTCGTAGCTGCCTTAACAACGGTTTTTAATTTTTTTAGGTTAAGCCACAATTTATTTACTTTAATTTACACAGTTTGTTTTGATTCCGGGATGCGCTTTACCATAAGCTTTATGGAGGTTATTGTACAAAGAACCGAAATCGGACTGTCTTTGATATTCAACTTTTATTGCGAAATATAACACTGAGAATTCAAAATAACGTCTTATGGTAAAATCATGAAGAAATTCCGACCGCCAAAATATGAATAGATAGATTAAACTATTCTAAAAAATTTTGTTCATCAGAATGTAAAAAGTCATTTTGAGTAGATCAGTAATGTTTTTGGTATGACGTTACAGTTCACCAAGCTTCGCACTCTTGAATACGTCCAAAAGAGCATTCCCTTAACATGAAAATATAATTCCGTATAATTCACTTGCCAAGATCTTTCTGATTCTCTAACTTAAAATACTTTGATCTTGTTCATCATGAAATGCAAGTGGTCTTGACTCAAAAGAAAATTTCTTGGGCCAAAGTATTTAAAATTATTTAATTTTTAACAATCTTAAAACAAGATAAATGGTTTTTGCCTCAAATGCTCCAGGTCCAAGAGAATTTTAAAAATATTTCAAAAGCGACACTTTTCTTGGGACGAAATAAATACTTTTGTTTGAAGATGCACATCTTTTAAGCTAAAAGAATAACTGCGAAGAGTGTTGACTACTTTGAGCCAAGAACGTAATTTTTTTCAGTGCAGTAATCGAATTTTCAGTATGTTTTTAAAGGCTGAAGTGATTGTCGTTTAAAATAAATTATTTTATCTTTCTGCGTATATAAATACTATACGTGCTTTTATTATTTTTAGGTATGGTACCCATTATCATGACCGCAGAGCTATTCCCTGCTAAAATGAAAGCCATTGGAATGACAGTAGCCGATTTCATGTATGTTATGTTTTCAATTCTTTCAATAGAATTGTACGAAATACTTGGACAAAAATACGGACTAGACGCACCTTTTTATCTATTTTCACTTTCTTGTATCGCAACGGCTTTGTTCAGTCTGTTATACATACCAGAAACTAAGGGGAAAACTCTGGATGAAATACAGTTTATTTTGAAGGGAGAAACTGGAACGGGACCTCTGGAAAATGGGAAAAATGAAGATGTTGGTGGTAAAAAGGGAGTAATAAATGAATCATTTACGTCCATAGAACAATTATAGTGTATACTAGTCGATATTAAATAGGTATTGCATAAGTTAGGAAAACTAATTGCAGGATCTCAACAATCATCTCGTATATCATTTCCTAAAAGATTGGAAATCTACTTTTTTAGTGGATGAAAACTTATTTTATTGTCCGTTATTTCACGCAAAAACTATGCATTTTACGACCTCATTACATCCTGTATACAAAAGTTGATTTCTTCAAGACATCCGAACACTAAAGGATTAATAAAGGACATTAGTCAATGTAAAGGATAAAGTATTAGATTATAAAACTAAAAATGTGAAACGGGACTTTTTGTAGACGGGCGGAAATCTTCTTATTATTTTAAACTAATCGTAAAAGTTTAAGTCTACCAGTAATTTTCTTGTTTTCGTTTTTCACTGATTCGTTTCTTTTTCTGTATTATTTGACCATTTCCTTTTGTTTTTTCTTTCTAGCTTTATAGAATTGTCTTTTTTAACGAGGTCATTATCAAATATAAATTTATTCAAAAACACCAAAGTTTTATTTTACCTGACTGAATTTTTACTAGTGTCAAAATTTGACATCTAATTAAAAATGTAGAAATATATCAAAATCTATTAAAATGCCTATATTTCGGAAACTAATAGTCCTACGATAAAAATGATCACATGTGTTTTTGTAGGGAATTAAACATTATTTTCATTTATACAAAAAAAAATTGTCCTACTATAAATAATAAGTGAGATATCGCTAAAAATTATAGTTTTTGATGTGACGCAAAAAGAAAAGGTCCTGAATCCTTTGGTGAAAGAATTTTTGAAATCGGACGTTCCGTTCAAAAGTTATAAGGTTTACATACAGACAAACCGACAGACATATTTTTAACACCCACTTTTTTAACATTTTCTCGACGTTTCACGATATTCTAAATCCGAAAATGCAAAAAAAAATTGATTTTTGGGTCGATTTTAATAACGGTGTTTCCACCTGTAATAATAAATTATATTAAATTAAAGATTTTAAATATTCATCCAGGTTAGACTTTTTCATATGCGTTTTTAAATAAGTATATTTTTTAATACACAAACATGTTGGTTGCAACGTGGCTACGCTATAAATGAGTTGTATAAAATCAAAAATATTTTTAAATTATTTTATATTAAATATAAAACTTATTATTGAGGAGTGCCGGATCAAAAGCCGCCATCTGCACTAAATCAAATTTTTTAGTATATGCCAATAACTAATAATTTCTAAACGGCACAAAAATCAATTAAAATTGTAGTTGATGTTCCGTGAGGAAAAGGAAATATTTTTAGGATGTGTTCTAGAAGTCAAAATAAGAAAAAAAGTTTCATAAACATATGTCCAAAAACGACTCGTTAGGGAGCTACGCCCCTTTAAAAGGGGTTCCAAAATTTCGATTTTTATTAATAACTTAGTAACCCTTTGGACTTTAGCATCGAGGTTTAGCATGTGATCTATGCTTTATAAGGCCTATCAGCCAATGGTGTATGCATGTAGTTACTTCAACAAGGGGCGTCCGTAACGGGGGGCCTTATCACTTTTTTGCACCGATTTTTTTTCTGCTTAACTTCTTGTAGATTTATTTTTAGAATAGTATTACTCAGGTAAAAACACATAAAAAAGGTACTCTTGTTGTAATACCGTAGGATTAACCTTTTTCGAGAAAAATAGATTTAAAGGCAAAATTACACCTTCGTAGAACCACAAATTAAACACTTAAATGTTAAAAATCAAAATTTCAATAATGCTGGGCGATTCTACATAAAAAGCTAAGAAAAAAGTTTTTTTACATGTAGGTCCAAAAATCGATTTTAAAGGTACCATGATCCTTTAAATGTTTTGGAGGCTGTAACTCCCGTAGCATTGATTTTTGGAATTTCGTGTATGGAAACTTTTTTTCTTAGTTTTTAGTGTACGGTAACTCTACACTATTAAAGTTTTGATTTTCAACATTTTAGTGTTCAATTTTTCGTCCCCGAAACTTGTATTTTTGCCTTTAATTGTATTTTTCTCGAAAACGGTTAATCCTAAAGTATTACAGCAAGAGGACCTTTTTAATGTCTTTTTACCTGAGAAATAGTATTCTAATATAAACCCACAAAAAAATTAAACAGAAAAAAGTTTGGGGCAAAAAAGTAATAAGACGACTCATTTCGCACGCCCCTGGTTTAAGTAACTGCACGCAAATACCATTGGCTAATAGGCCTTATTAAGAATAGATTACATGCAAAACCGTGTTGCTATAACACAAAGGGTTCTTAAGTTATTAATTAAAAATCGAATTTTTGGGACCCCTTTGAAGGGGCGTAGCTCCCTTACGATTGGTTTTTGGATATATGTTCATGGGAACTTTTTTACTTATTTTGACCTCTAGAACACATCCTTAAAATATTTTATTTATTTATTTATATACGGGATACCCCCTTTTTACAAAATACATTCATAATAAGTAATATAAATATACACATATTCACACATATATAATACATACACATTTGCCTACATATAATTAAAAAAAAAAAGCTTAAGCTGCTTAACTAATATTTTTTAACATTACTAAGAAGTATATAAAAATATAATAAAATAAAAGTGCAGATAAAAAGAGCCACTTTACATAAACAAATTAACATAATGAAAATTTAATTTTAAAATTATTGGTTTATTAAGTTGACATTTTTCAATAAATATTTTAATCTCCCCAATGAAGTGCCAACAATCTCGATATTTGAGTTTACATTTGCCAATCTCATTATTCTCGTAAGCGGAGCATGTAAAGCATAGTTTGTTAAATGAAAACCGACATAAAAAGTTGAGTTATTTCTAGTTCTAAAATTTGTGCTTAAATTTATTTGTTCCAAGAGTTCTGGGCATTGAATTAAGCCAGAAATTATTCTGTGCAATAAGATTAAATCCGCTTTATTCCTTCGAGAAAACAGAGTATCCAGTTTCAAGCGATCAAGCACAGCTGGATAATCATAAACAAAGTTTAACCTTGGTATACCCAATTTATAACCAGCAGTTCTCAAGAAACGACGCTGAACCCCCTCCACTAGATCAATACTATTTTGATAATAAGGTGACCAAATAGGTGAAGCATACTCTAGGGAGGACCTTACAATAGAGCAATATAAGTGTTTATATGTTTGAGCGGAGAAATTAGTACTTAGTCTAGTAATATAACCAAGCAACTGAAATCCTTTGTTTACAATATTACGCATGTGACTATTGAAGTTTAATTGTTTATCAAATATAACACCCAAGTCTTTAATTTCCTCTAGCAATTGCAATACAACACCGTTAATGTGATAGTCCATATGAAAAGGTCTAAATGTTCGATGAAATGAGATAGCATAACATTTTTTTATGTTTAAGACCATCCCATTAAGTTCATACCATATCACATTGCAATAAATACTGGTCACAGACTGACTTTATTGCTCTATATAACTTAAGGTCGTCAGCAAAAAGTAGGATCTCACAAAACTGAATTACTGTTATTATATCATTTATAAATAATAAAAAGAGTAGGGGGCCAATGTGCGATCCCTGAGGCACTCCTGAGGTTACCAAGATACAAAAAGAGATAACATTTTTTATTTTCACCTGCTGTATTCGATCGCTTAAAAAACTCATAATCCACTTTAACAGGACCCCATCAATGCCCAAAGCTCTTAATTTTTTAAACAAATACCTATGAGGAACTGTGTCAAATGCCTTTCTAAAGTCGGCGTAAAATGAATCCACCTGAAGCTTCATTTCAAAAGCATTCAGAATATAGCTCTCATAAATTAACAAATTAGAGATTGTAGAACGACCCTCGTAAAATCCATGTTGAGCTGTAACTATTACATTTTTAAATGCCCAAGTTAATTCATTTGAGACCAACTTATCTAACATTTTTGGTATGGATGATTGCTTGCAAACTCCACGATAATTTACAATATCTTCTTTATTCCCAGATTTAAAAATTGGCATTATAAATGTTGATTTCCAAAAATTTGGAAAAACTCCAATACTTAAAGAAAGATTGAAAAGTTCTTTTAAAGGTTGTAGCAAATTATTTTTGCAATTTAATAATATTAGATTTGGCACTCCATCAGGACCATAAGAAGCACTAGGCTTTAAACTAGTTATAACCTCTAGTACATCTTCAGATGTAACTGACATTTTATTTATATGAACAGTCTTCTCAAATTTATATTCATGTGATGGGTCAGAAGTATCATTTGTGTAAACAGAGGAGAAAAATTCCGCAAAAAGGTTAACTGTATCCTCACCACATAAACTTTTTCCCTTTCCTCACGGAACACCCTGTACATAATATCACTTAAATCAAATTTGCTGTAAATCACTAGATAATTAAAAAGCTATTTGAAGATGATCGAGGTTTGATGCGGCACATGCAGATGGCGGCTTTTGATCTGGCAAAATTAACATGATATTACAATATTTTCGTTAATTTTTTTTATATGTATTTTTTAGGTCGCTGAGTGTAAATATGATAATAAAAATGTTCTAACTCCACCCCGAGAGGGGGAGAATTATTTTTAATGTTTTTAATATTTTCATCAAAGTTTGCATATAGGGGTTTTTATAAGATCAACGAAACTAAATATGATAATAACATTTTTCTCCCCCACCCCAAGGAGGTTTGGACTTTTTTTTATTATCAGATTGAATTTCAGCAACCTTAAAAATACATATATAGCAATTTTCAATTTTTTGTGAAAAAATATTATATTTTTTAGTTTGACTTATTTATTAAACCAAGGCATTTCCTCAGTTTAAGCAGGGAAAGAAAAACAGCAATACAGAGCTCCAGGACCCATTTTATAACTCAAAATTTGCAATTATGTTATTATTTCTTGCTTAATACAAAGCTACTTAACCTAAGTGCAGATGATCTGGTTTTGATCCGGCACTTTTGGTGCAGATGGCAGCAATACTTTAAATGTAAATTAAAAATACTTAAAGAGAGCCCTTTGGCACAATTTCTTTTGCAGAATTATTTATTAGTCCCTACCAATGCCTAAACTATTAATAACTCATTTTTTTTTAAATGTCCGGGTTTTGACCGGCGCTCCTCAATTGTAATTCAAATGTTGTAAATTAGAGTTGTAAATTCAAAAAAAAAAAAACATTTGTTTTTTTTTAAACACAAAAAAAAAGTTTTAAAACAAAGCTAGACTTTATAAAAAAAAACAAATTTGTTTTTTATAAAAAAAATACAGTTGTCAAAAAACAAATTTGTTTTTTAATAAAAAAACCATTTTTTGTTTTAAAAGTCACGTATGATGGATGCAAGTTTATAAAAAAATATTTATTTAATTTTAAACCGTGTTTTTTGTTTTAAAACGGTTTTTTACAACTGAGTTGTAACAACTTTACTTAATTTTAATTATTAAATTTTAAGTTTATAAACTACATATTTTTTTATACAATTATTAATTTTTTTATTTAACTAAGTATTTTACAAAACATTCATTTCATTTTCGGAACTTTTACGTTAGTTTGTGTGTCTATAAAAAGATTTGATACGTTGCTTTTTTTGCGGCCAGGCATCATAAACAACTTCATAAATTTGACACATTAGAAGCGTGAGGTTGTCACTGAAATTTCAACTCGTTAACACATGTCGTATAATGTATATTTTATTATTTCACGAAGAATAAAGTATTTTGAAATAAAAACTAATAAAAACTATTGAAAAAAGTCTTTAATTGATCCTAAAATACAAAAGTTGTAATTTTCTGAATATTTTCACAAAAAAAAAACAAAAAAACCCAAAAACAAAAAAAAAAACAAAAAAAAAACTGCAAAAAAACAAGCTTTCAAAAAAAAAACGTTTTTTTACAACTTTGTTGTAAATATTTTATATTACATTACATTAAAATTTTATTAGTTGACTTTGGTATATTTATTTGTTAAACTAGTGTGAAATGGGCACAATCATGAAATATTTACTTAATTCATTATCAATTTTTACTATTTAAATTAATGTATTATTGATTGAATTTACCTAGCTTCATCTTACATTACGTAAGGTAAGATGAAGCGGGGTAAAAAAAGTACTTTTTTTTTAAAGGCAGTACTGCCTTTTAGAACTGTACTTCAGACCTTATACTTGATACACATGCCCCTTTATTCCCTATATCAGAATCAGTTAATAATAATAATAATAATCACGGGTCGGATCGAAGTAGCCATTACCGGGGTCATGCAAAAATTAGAATTAAAAAAACCCTTTTTTTTAAGTAAATAGACACTTTAAACTATTGTTTACCAAGCGGAATGTTATGTCGATGCTGTTAATACTTGGTCATGATCCATGACTCATAGAGAAAGACTTAATTTTTTTTAATTGTTTCCCTTTTCAAAAAACGAATAATTAATAAAAAAAACAATATTTTTGTATTAACTATTCGTTTTTTGAAAAGAGAAACAATTTAAATTAAGTCCTTCTCCATAAGTCATTGACCATGACACTGAGTATTAACAGCGTCGACATGGCATTCCGCTTGGTGAACAATAGTTTAGAGTGTCTATTTACTTGAAAAAAGAGTTTTTTTTAAATTCTAATTTTTGCATGCCCCCGGTAATGGCTACTTCGATCCGACCCGTGATAATAATAATAAAAATAATAATAATAATAATGCGTCGTAAAAGTCCCTTTGAAAGTGGATAAAAAATTGGGTTTTTATTTAATAACTCAGGAACCCTTTAACAAGGTTTTGCACGTGAACTAATCTCAATAAGGTCCATTTTCGTATTTGTTTTTAATGTACTTATTTTAACCAGGGGAGTGCGAAACGGGGGAGCCTTATCAGTTTTTTGTCCCAAACTTTTTTTTGTGTAATTTTTTTGTTATTTTATTTTTGAAACATAATTCCTCAGGTCAAAATACATAAAAAAGGTATTCTTGTTGTAATACTGTAGGATTAACCGTTTTCGAGAAAAACTAATTTGAAGGTGAAAGATGGATATCGTTTTAAAGGTGAGTTTTGGGCTAAATGAGAATAATGTGTTTTTGTTTAAAAAAGTGTAAAATGACGAAAAGAAATGATGAAAAACTGTTTAATAAGTTTATTTGTTAATTTTCATCAAAATAATTATTCGTTAACAATTTTTGTGTTATCGTAAACGTGACAACAAAGCTAACGTGCTAAATGCCTCTATCTCATCTTAAAAAAGTGACATTTTTTTGTTTATCTGTATAATAAAAACACTGTACAATATTAATTAAATGTATTTATTTAACACTACACTACATCTTAAAATTCTCTTAAAACTTTTTCATGGAAATAAAGGTATTTAACACGTTGAAAACCACATTAAATTACTGGGGTCACACTGTCCCATGGGACTGCTGGCTTTAGGTTACTATACTATAACGTTGGAGCTGCTCGATTGCTCTACAATATTATTAGTATAAATACATACCTCAAAAACAACTAGACAATCTCACTGAAAAACTGGTGTAATAAGTCCATGTGTATTACACAATGTGTATTTTACCCCATGTTAAATCCGCATTTTCCAACTTTAAATTGAGAAATTTCCCAACTCAAAAAAAAAATCCTTTGCCCCTGCAAAAAAAGATTGATGACTAAAAAAAGGTCTTCAGCCCCAAAATTTCCAATTTCCCAACAGTACCCCGCCATTTTCCCAACTTTTCCACCACTCAATTTACTCAATTTTACCAACTGAACATTGGATTTTCCCAACTCGAGCGTGATTGGGGGGGTTGTGACCCCCCGTACGCCCCCCCTTGGGAGCACCCCTGCTTAGTTAAGGCTCCTTTCGAATAAAAAAACTCTACAAAGTTTTTCTTGTCCATGATGGAGAAAAATGTATGTGTGAGTGAGTTAGACTCTGTTCCCATTAGTTAAAATACAATTTTTGGCATTTGTAAGGCTTTATTTCATCCGAAAATTCTCGGTATGGGGGTTTCACCATTGTTTAATTAAAAAGTTTGCTTGAGTGGTTAACGTCGCGAAGCGTCGCGACGCGTCGCCCTTTTTTCAATTTTTTACTTTCTCATAAAAGAAAGTATTAATACTTTCTTTGTGATAGAAAAAAAAATCAAAAATATGTTTTTGCTTAAATCATCTTATTTTTTCCTAAACGTCGAAAAAAATCAAAATAATCAACAAAAAAAAATATGTCTGTCGGTCTGTCTGTACCCAAGATTACTTAAGCACGCTTTGAGCTAGCGAATTGAAATTTTGTATACAGATATACTTTTATATTATCTTGGGTAAGTTCGTATTTGAGCAAAATTGGTGGGGGGAACAGGGGTAAAGGTGGGGTTAAATTTTTATTTTGGTCGTGTTTTTTTATTATTTACAATAGAAGAAAAATTTGAAAACCACATAAAACATAAATTAAAACTACACAAAAACTGTCATTATCATTTTTTAAAAAATGTCTAACTTTTTTAAAGTTTTTTTAACTTTTCTCGAAAACAGTTAAAGATTTCTAAAAAAACAAAATATTTTTAAAATCTGCGTAAAAAACTACATCTGATAGGTGTATAATGTTATTGGAAAAAAATGTTAGGGCTGAAAACAACGATATTTATCTTTTTTTTTAACGCAGAAGCATTTATCTCATAATCCTGAACCAAAGTCAACAAATGGAGGTCAAATTCGTGTTCAGCATCAAAAAGTACATCGAAAATGATATATCAGACAAAATGGAAAGATATGTTTTTTTGTCGACTAGTGAAATTAGCTGGAGTCAAGTTTTTGTTAGTTTGTTGTTTATAAAAAAAATCCATTTCCTGTACTCTATATTGTAAAAGAAATAAATTAAAAAAAATGACAAACAAAAAAGTTATTCAATGGCGATTTCTCCCGTTAGATTAGACAGGGACAAAAGTTCTACCCAAAAGGGATATAAGACATACATACACTCCCACTTCCACCCAACCAAACAAATTCTGTATTTGTTCTTTGTTGAACAAATACAATATTTACTTGGCCGGGCGAAAAGTGTAACTATATTATTTTTATTAAAGAAATTACTGGCGCCATCTAAATTTTAGTAGAATTATCTTATTCCATAGATTCACATTAGCTATGTTCGTGCCGCTCAGTGCTACACTTTCCGGCCAACCAAATAAATACTGTATTTGTTGTATGAAAAACAAATACAGTATTTATTTGGTTGGCTGAAAAGTGTAGCACAAATGAGATAGAGATAGGGTAGACGTCTTTTGTTTCATAATTCTAGTTGTAGAGAGCTCCATTTTATGTGTCTTATGAGCCCTGTACATGTAGCTACTTTCACCTAGAAAGTTTTACGTTTATATGTTTAATTTTTAAATAATAATCTTATAAAAATCCCTATTTGTTTTATTACATTCAAAAAGCCTTGAAATCAAATTAAAAAATAATACTAGTTAATCTATATGAATTAATTAAAATTGCGAATTTAAAAAGTTAAAAATATTACAAAAGGGCAGAAAAGTCCGGAAAAGTCAGAGAAAGGCATTTTTTTTCCAAAAACGACACTTGCCCCGGACTTTTCTGAAAAAAGTGTACAGTCCTGAGTGTCACCGGATATTTTTGATATTGATTAAAAAAAAAAACGATTTTTATTTTTATAGAGAAAAAAATATCCGACAAAAGTTTTATTTTTGAACACTGTCGCCTAGGTAATTTCTTTAAAGTGGGCGTCTAGCTAAAGTCTAGAGTGTTTTTATTTTTTATATTTGACTCATTGGGGAGGTTAATATAAAAAACATTCTAATGGGGACTGTCAACATGTAAACAGTCCTTTCTTTCCTGTGTATATACAGCGAGGTCTTTGCCTCTAGCACTTTCCATTATTTCGATCGACATGACGATTCGTACTAAACTGATTATTAATCAGCGATTTATACAAATCAATCGATATGAATTAAAAAAACACACATAAAAAACTCAAACACAGATATATGGGTACATTTAGTAAACGTTCCACTTTATCAATAAAAACACAAACCAAAACCAAAATCAAAACTTCTATCTAGTAGAGTCGTTCGTTGTTGATCGCTCTGTACTAGCTAGTTCACCTTAGATATCAGTTGGATAAAAAGCTTTTAAAAAATTTAAGTAAAGATATAAGTGAGTGACAGAAATCAAGTTATTTTACGCAATACCATTTTTTTTTTAATGGGAGTTATTTTTAAATTTTATTTATAAACATAACTTTTTAATTAATGAGTTAATTAGAAAAATAAAAAAGAAGTTGTCTTAAATTTCTAGAAAAATGGATAATCAAGATTATTTAAAAATAGTTAATGAATCTTATATATTTTTTGAAACTTCCTACAAAAAGTAAAAAAAAAATCAAACGATACGGGAAAATGTTCTTTAGAAGATTAATTTTGAATTCTTCGTAGGTAATAATTATTAAATTTTCGATTTTTCTTTAAAAATATAATTTGGACTTGTCTAGATTCTAGTCTGTCTAATTTTCAGAAAGTTTTTCGAAATTAGTAAAAAAACTCATCCATGTTTTCAGTTTGAGTTTAAGGCTTTCCTGGATTGCTTTAAAAAGAGACCCAAGTGCGTAACTACGTAGATCAAAAAACCAAAATTTTGCAGTGTAAAAATTAAAAAATAAAATTAAGTTTTATATACCGATTTTTTTTTTATAAAATCATATCGTATTCCATACCGTAAAATTAGACGTGAACAATACATTTTCGGAATTTTCTCCGTAAACTAAATAAAAATTTAGTTTGTACATTGGTTATTTAATGTCGTTAGCGTTGAGTATAAGTTAGTTATTTTATCCTAGTGTAAAAATAATTTTAAAAAAATTCAAGCTTTAAAAAAAAAAAACAAAATAAAATTCTTGAAATTGACAACTTAATTTTTTTCAATTCAATTATTTTAAAAACCGATAAAGGGATCTATAAAGTATCTTAATCATTTTAGGCAGAATATCATTCTACATTTAACGAGTGAATAAAAAATATAGCATTCCGTTTAAAAAAAATGGACTTTTTTATGTTTGAAAAGTCCAAAAGTTTGAATATTTATTTATGTATAAAATATTTTAATTTTTGCATATAAAGTAATTAGATACACCCTTTTAAGATAAACTTGTAAAAAATTATTAATTTTTGACAAAAAAATAAAGAAATTGAAGAAGGTTTTATCTTATCACTAAAAATGCATTTTTTCTCAAAAAAAAATCCTAGCTATAAGCTATAAATAATAGAACCATATAATATGGTGTCAAGATAAAGGCATTTTAATGGAATAATAACAAATATACTTTATACCCTTTAAAAAAAAAAAAATAAGTCAGATGTTACCCACCCTAAGAGGACCATCCTGTATATATTAAAATATTTTTAAAATGTGCCTTTTTTAAAACCATACAAATTTTCTCATTAAAGTTTTTCTCTAAAGTGCTACTATATATCGACAGACTCGGCTTCGTTGAGACACCCTGTATATTACTTAATATTCAAATAAATAGGTACATAATAAATAACAATTCTAAAATTTATATTATTTTACAGAAAAATATTTAAAGAGGAAGACGATCAATGTAATAAGTGTTGGAAGTTTTCAACTATACTACTCAGGATTATCGATTTTAGTATAATAACAAAATAATTATTAATTAATTAATTAATTAAATTAATTAATAATTTCCATATGAAAATTTCCATCAAAAATCAGATGTCTGGTTAGGAAATCTTTAGGAAAACTAGAATAATTAGAGAATGAAAGAAGAATCTTTTTTTAATGTCTTAAAGACAAGTTTACCCCAAGTTTTGTGTGTAATATCAGGTTAGTATACTATAGTGAAATAAAAAAAAACTGTTATCCACGGCCGTGATTCATGTACCTATTAATCACGGGTCTGTAGAACTAAACCGTTTAAAATTTAAGACGACCAAGTTCTAAAATGTAGCCAATTACAAAAAAAATAAAAAATAATGTAAGGTGGTACCCTGTGTTAGAATTGCGTGTAAAAATTAGAGCCGTATCTTCAGTATTTATCGAGGTATTTATATAAAAATTTTACCAAAATATATCGAAAAAATGCGAAAAAAAGCTCATTTTTGCATTTAGAAGCCTATAAAAAACAAACTAATTAAAATATTTTAAATCCGCTTTTTTTTGCATAGAGCCCTAACCCTAACCCATTAACACCCAAATTATTTTTTTCTGCCATGTTTGTTTTTTTTTATTTATATTTAATGTATTTAGGCCTAAATAGGAACAAAATTATCAAAAATTTTGAATGTTGCTCCTTGCGAAGAAAATTAAGGACAGTCCTTGTTTGAGGAACCTGCACTGCAAAAAGTGATAGTAAATTTAAAGCAGTTATCCTTGTGAGGAAATACTGAATTATACTATCTCATATAAGCAAAACAAAAAACTAATAATGCTTAATTCTTCATGTTATTTGTAAATTTTAAGTTTAACCACAGGTTAGGTTGTAATATCCCTTGAAAAATACAGGAAGTGATTGTAACAATAGGTCGAATTCACAGTAACATTAAAAAATACAGAACAACTGTAAAATAAGCTGTAAAACCTGACGGTAATACAGTAAAACGCTTTAAATTTACTTGAAAAATTAAGGTATTTTTACAATCGCTATTTAAAAATACAGTTAGGCTTTAAATTTACTATAACAATTGCTGGCAACAAATCGCCTACAATAATTGCTGGACATGTTTTTAGAGTGTGGCCGTTCTACATATAATCTGAGCGATACGGACAAACAGACAGACGTAAATAATATGTTTTATAATATTTCTATGTACAATAAAGAATAAACTATAATAACAAAAAGCAGCTTACCTTGTATTTTAAACCATAAAAAAAAACAAGTAACAAATAACACTAGGCAACACGGTTTCTTGCCCCGATTGGAGTCATATGTTTTTTAACTAATTTTGGGTCGCTGAAACCGAATCTGGCCTTAGAATATTTCTATTACCTAAGTTTTCTAAGAAAAATAAGATAAAAATGTTAAAAAATCATTATTTTATCCCTCTTTTGTTCTAAAATCATGGGAGACAAAAATATTCCAAGGACAAATTTGGATTCGGCGACTCAATATTAGTTAAAAAATACCCAACTTAAAACATAGAAACTTTAAATTCATAGGTAGAATAAATAGGGATATTTAAAAAAAACTAAGTTGGGGTGGAGGGTAAGAAGAAGGGTGCATAAGCACGGTACCCCTCAATATTATTAAGTTACAAAAAAATGTGCCCAAAATCTAACAACGGATCCTAGTAGTGGAAGGTCCGGACATTAAATAACCACTTTCAGTAAAATCAAAACCGTAGCGCTTTTCGAGAAAAAGCTTAACATCTCTTCAGGAGGATTCACGCTTCGTACCATTTACTTTTAGAAATAAGTTTGCTTTAATCTTATATAATTTTTGCTGCAGAATTCGAATCCACTTGTAAAATTTTGCTAACTATTTGCATTTTCTATAAAAACGCAATTACTTCTGCATTTAATGCTATTTTAGAACAACCATATTAAAACAGTCTTTTAGTCTAACGGTTTTTTAGCAAGCTAAGAATAAAGCTTTATTCTTATACTTCAAAATTGTAAAATTATAAAACATAATATATTTATGTTTTGTACCTGCTGACCCATTTATAAAAAGATATTTAGAGATGCTTAAGCCTAAATGTGTAGACTAGTGTTATTAGAAATGTTATTTTTTCTGACAGCGGTTCTCAATAAGTTATCAGTTCTTATTAAGGTTTTATAAAAAAACGTTATTATGTTTAAACCAAGAAAAAATGCCATTTTTACATTGTTTAAAAATAATTATGTTGCTTTATAATTTTAATTTCTAAGTGTTTTTTTATTTTATGAACTGTATCTATAATTAAATTTCAAACCAATTTGTATTTGATTTTAATTATTTTTACTGAACTATGGCAAGGTGAACTGAGGGCTATGTTTTTTATATATTTGTATTTATGCATGCATATTTATTTAGTACCTTCTATAGCCTAAACTGCTGGGTCGATTTTAACGACAGGCAAAAATCAAAAGAATTATCACGCAAGTGATATAGGCCGTGCGCAGGATTTGCTCCTGGGGGGGGTTTATCAAATTTTTCAATCTTCAATAAAAGAACGTAAAAATGCCCCAGGCGAAATTTTTTACAAATTTAATGGTCTATTTTAATTTTAAATTAGTCTTTAAAATTTAAATTAATTAAATTTAAAACTTTAAGAAAATGTAGGAAACTTTAGCGCCGCAGGCGAAACTTTTTATAATTTCAAGCATAAGTTCATCATCATAAATAGAGAAAAACGTAAGAAAGCTCTAGTTTCACAGGCAATTTTTTTTAAAAACTTGGTCTATTTTAATTTTTGAACAGACTTATTATTCCAAATTTCACAAAAAAATGCAAGAAAGGTCCAGCGCCGCAGGCGAAAATTTTTCCGAATTTCACGCATGTTCTAAAATCTTAGATTAAAAAAACGAAGGAAAGCCCTAGTGCCACAGGCGAAAATTTTTCCAAAATTGATGGTCTATTCTACATTTCACAAAAATGCAAAAGAGTTCTAGCGCCGCAGGCGAAACTTTTTACGAATATCACGCTTCTACAATCTTAGTTTAAAACCCTCCTGGAGGGGGTTTGGACCCCCCAAAAGCCCCCCCCCTGCGCACGGCCCTGGGCGATATAGTTTCAGGTTTCGATAATATTGATCTTTGTTCTCAAAAAAATAAAGTAAAATTAAAGAAATTTATAGATTTTTATTCTAAATTTGAAATCATACTCGAGTTACGGCAAGTAACTAATTTAATAAATGTGGTAGTACGACTATAATGAACCCCTATTATTTATTTATTATCCAATACACTATAAGAACCTCAACCAGGCCCCATTAAAATTATTTAATAAGAATAATAATAATATTAAATGATAATAATAATAATAATAGTACAAGTCAAGATTAAATGTATAAAATAGTTAGTATATTACTAAAACTAAATATTAAAATAAAAATTACATTCCAAAAATCATTTGAAACAAATATTTTTTTATAACATTTGTATACAATGTATACCTTAAACTATTAATGCTAAGTGGCAACTTATTATAGAGAACAGCACCAAAATAGTAAAATTAAAAATTTCTGTTCTAAAATAGTAAGGATTATTTTTGAAAAGTTCGGTTCTATAACTTTGGTAGTATTATTAGCGTGACGTGTATTGTAGTTATGAACTTATGAAAACAAGTTAAAATTAGCTAGATGAAAATTAAAAAAATTTAAGCCTTTCAAAAATATAGATACAAGGAAATGTTGATAAACCCTCAGTAATAAATTTATTTTTGCAACTATCTCTAAATTTTACTTTCGGGTTTAGACCGCGTTGATGGGTTTTCACTCTCCGACGATTCGTCTCTTACTGCTAGACATCTTCAGGGATTAATCCCTGTCTAAACTCGAATGTAAAAGTACTACGAATACTACGAATTGCCTTTTTTGCATGAAAATAACTCTGTTTGCTGAAGTTGGATTAACACAAATTACTACGGCATACCTAATCATAGATACGAAATTTGACAAATAAAAAGTTCTTTGCTGCAGATTTGGTCGAACACATTTTACAAACAAAGTTCACATATTCCTTCCAATTTAAGAAGAATAAGTCTACATAAACACTTAATAACTTAGTTGTGGTAACCTGCTGTAAATACTTAAACGCACGGATCTGTGGCTACGGGAAACATTTGAGGAACGTATGTGCAAGTGAAAGGCCCGATGAATTCATGCACGTCTTATTACGCTTTTGACGGAAATAAGAGAGCGCGCATTCCGTCGGAGACTTTGTTTCATGCGGAGAACTATACTTTTTTTTTTTAATTTTATGAGATTACTTTGTTTGTAAAAAGCGCGGTTGGGGTGAAATTGCATCAGCACTGTTTTATCCTGATTAAGAACCAAATTATTGACCAAAATAATTTTTCACATTTTATAAAATGGAATTTAAAATATAAATTTAAAATTAAAATCAAAGATGACTTGAAGAGAAATCCACAACTGTTCTTCTTAAACGCATACCATATGAAGAGTCTTGAACCATATTAATTTTAAATCTGTCCCAATATTTTAAAAACTCCCTATGGATAGCTTCACCGGGCTGTTCCGACCATAAACCCAGTCCTGAACCATTTAAATAATGCAATGAATTATGTAAATGATTAAGAATAACATGTATTTTTAATGTTTGAGAAATACCAGTTGCCTCAAAAATTTTTTTTAACTCCTTTATGTGGGAATCCAAATCTGATTTCGGTGTTCTTGTCGAAAAACAATTTTCAACGACCTTGTTAAACGATTTTAATGTGGACACAATTGGAACCATAGAAATTGGTGCCACTTCGCCCAACACATCTTTATCCATAAGGCGATCTGCCTCTTTCAGCAATTTTCGGCATGCATTGCCCTCAAAAACCTCTCCGTGATACTCCTTTGTTATTAATTTTAATTTTTTGGGCCAGATCAGTGCATGTTCGCGTCCTAAAAGCGGAACTATGCCATCCCAAAACACATGATTTACGAATCCTTGCAGGACGTGTAATTCGGGCACCACACATTTTTCGATAACGTGCATATTGGGTTCTTCTTTAAATAGCGGTAAATTTATTGTGCTTTGGCATTCTTTAGCTAACTTTTTATTTTTACCCAAACAACAGTATCTTTCATAAGATGTAATTAAATCACCATATGTCTTTAATTGCATACACTCATCATTTACTTGTAATTTAGTATTGATTATTTCTTTTTCATTATCAATATCCATATTGTTATCTTCGGATGTTCTTAAACTTTGTAGTGTTACAAAACAGTATGGACAGGGATATGTTGAAGTTGCCGTTTGTTGGCCATTTACTAATAATAAAATTTTAAAATCGGAAACAAATTTAAAGGGAATGTTGTTGATTTTTGTAAGTCTAAAAATATGTTCCAAATTGTTATACGACTCTTTTATTTTAGGTACTATGCATAGCATAATAATTCTTTCCACACTTGTTAGTTTTCTTTTTGATCCCATGATGCCACCATTCGAGTATAAGCTTCTTTTATGGGGGGGATAAGATAAATTATCCAGCATTTCCAATTCATTGGTCCCGTAGTCTGACTCATAGTGTTCGGGAAGGACGGTCATACAAATTTTAAAAAATCCTTGTCCGCCATCCGCCATGACTTTAATTTGGACCTTTCCTCTAAACTGTCTATTTTCCATGACAGCTTCCAGCAACTCTTCGGCGTCTGCCCATACAACAGGTCTTTTTTCTTTATTGTTTTTACCCTCTACCTCGAATTCATATATATCATGTTTATAAACATTATCTAGAATCTTTGAATTTTCCGAAACATGTTTTCTATAATACGCAGGTACTGACTTTTTTCCTGCAGATGACCTCAAAAAATTTGTTAATTTTTCCATTTGTGAAAAGGAAGCTCCCGTATTTACCCTATAATTATCAAGATTTTCGGCAGAAAAAATAGTTTCTTTTTTAGCTACTGGATTTAAAATTATGGTAGCTGCTTTTCCTTTTGAACTACTTAAATTTAATTGTATATTTTTATTGCCACTAGTACTTGGCAAGTTACTTATATTTTCAATTTTTTTGTTTAATAAATCAGTTATTACTTGTTCAGTTTGCTTTTCTGGTAACTTAGATATATCTTTGACAATATTTTTTTGAGCATTGCTTAAAGTACAAGAATGCCTTTTGCCTCTACCAATTTCGCTAAAGCATTGTCTGCATACTGACATACTTCTTTTTGGACAATTAGCTTTTGGTGGACTTGGGGGAAAATTACTATTAATCTCTTTTTGTACCTCTCGCTCATATCCTCTGCCTTTTTTAATATTCCCGTTCAATCCGCAATATTCAACAGATTTGGATCTGCCCTTTAAGCATATGTAACAATCACAAAATTTATTGCTATTTTCTTTAAAATCCATATCATCAAAATTTGGCATCGTTGGTAACTCTCTGTTGAAATTATTCCTTTCTAGTTCGTACAAGGTAGTGCGACAAGTTGAACACAACGCTAAAGGAAACTTGGTATTTGTTAAAGAATAATTTTCATTTTGATATAATTGGATAAGGTTTTCTGCCCTTTTATTTATTAGAAATTTTTCTGGTTTTTTCTTTCCAAAATGGATTTTTCTTCCACACGGCGCACAAACTTTTCTTCTATTTAACTCGTGGTCACATTTTTTCTTCAGGTCCATTGTACTTTTAGTAAAGTATAATGTATTAAATTTTGGTTTTGGAACCGCTGCATTTAATCTCCACGATTTTGCTAAATTTGACACTATAATCAAAATTTGACGGATAGCACAGTCTACAAAGTTAAGCATAAATATCTGAAACTATGGTTTAATTAAAGGGTCTGAAAGTGCAATATATACACATATTATGCTTTGAACTTTTACGTATTTAAAGAAGAAGAGTAAAGCTGAATTTTAGGCTCGCCAAAAGAGCGTTAGGTTAAAAAACTATTTTAATATGGTTGTTCAAAAATGGCATTAAATGCAGAAGTAATTGCGTTTTTATAGAAAATGCAAATAGTTAGCAAAATTTTACAAGTGGATTCGAATTCTGCAGCAAAAATTATATAAGATTAAAGCAAACTTATTTCTAAAAGTAAATGGTACGAAGCGTGAATCCTCCTGAAGAGATGTTAAGCTTTTTCTCGAAAAGCGCTACGGTTTTGATTTTACTGAAAGTGGTTATTTAATGTCCGGACCTTCCACTACTAGGATCCGTTGTTAGATTTTGGGCACATTTTTTTGTAACTTAATAATATTGAGGGGTACCGTGTAAGGGGACAAGCTTATCGCCACGTGTTCATGCTAAAAATTGTCAAAAATCATTACTAGGGGGTCAAAAATGAACTAAAAAAATGTTACGTATTATGGTTATGTAATAAAGTAACATTTTTATGATGTAGAACCATTAAAAAAACAAAAAAAATACACAATATTTTGTTTTATAAATTATTTTTAAATTGGCATAATTGCATGTACTCAAATTTAAAAAATAAGACGTGCTGAATTTTTTTAAGGTCAAATTTGGATTCTGCGCCTTTAAATTGATAAGAAAAATATATTTTTTGGGCTCGGAAAAAAAGTTTACACTGTGTACTTTAATTTTATATCTTTTTCATTTATTTACTTTTTAGGAACAAACTAAGCAAAATAAAAAAATATTTGTATAAATATTTTTGTAGAGAATTTTATAATCTACAAATTAAGTTTTATAAAGTTTTTAAAATTTTTTGATAGTTTAGCCACAAATGAGCAATTAAGTAAACTCTGCACTTTCATTTTAACCTTTTTATTTTTTTTTCGCGTACTTACTCTGACAGTAGGTTCTTGACATATAGATTTTTGAATTCCTCGTATTTTTTTTAATATACACTAAAACTTTCAAAATTCTACCCTTTTTTTTTAAGATTTTGACAAAAAACGTCATTATTACCTGAACCTATATCTCAAAAATTTTAGGTGCTGGAATTTTTCTAAGGTCAGATTCGGATTCTACGCCCTCGAATTAGTAAGAAAAATTTACTTTCCGATTGGGGAAAAAAAAAAAGTTGCGATTTTTTGCCTAGTGTAATTGGTGTCTAAACACGGTAATTTTTATTTCAAATCTATGGTTTATTTACAAAGATTTAGAAACAAACTCATAATAAAGTTGACCAAAGTGGTTGTACCTACCGGTAGAATCAAGAATTTTTCCCCGTAAGCTAGCTGTAACTATTATAGCTGGAGGTAATTATGCCGTCCTAAAAATAGAACGCTGGGTGCTAATTGGTTAAAATCGAACCAATCCACCACAAAAAAAAATAATTAGACGTTAATTATTTTTTATTCGATTGATTCTAAAAGCGACACTTTTTGTTCATGTTTTAGGGGCCAAAAAGTTTTTTTCGCCCGCTAACTAAAACTTGTTATTTTTAAGCTTTTTAAAAGAAGATGCTTTACTTTTACTGTAATATCTATAAAGATATATGACATTTTGGTCACTTTTGGTCTTGAACTAACTGTTCTTTTTGACCATATACAGTTATTATAATCATTTCAAAATATATGTTAACTGATTAATCTGTATTCATCCACTAAAATAAATTAAAAACACAAAATTTCGTTGTAAAATCAATTTCAATATTTATGATACTCAGAGAACGCTTTAAGAAGTATTATTATTTTTATAACAGACACATTTCAACAGAAATTAATCAGCAAAAGAAACGATTCAATTGTTTTTTTTAGCGATTTGATTGGATAGCAATTTGTCATGGATAACTAGATAAGTAATAAGACAGTAAAAAGAAATATTTTCTTCAATTTAAAATTAAGTGTATTTTAATAATTTATTATGGGAACGTAACGCTCCTAGGGGGGGAGGGGTGGGGGTCCAATATGATCAAAATTTTGCGTTACGTAATACTTGAACGTTCCCTATAATTATTAACAACCGAATAAAAAATATTGTATACACGGGCAAAAAGTTAAATTTCGATTTCGTAGGTTTATTACCCTCGGGCCGGCCCCATCGGCCAGCCCTCGGCTTCTAAAAACCTACTAAATCGAAAAACTTAACTTTTCGCTCTTGTATTATTAATAAGTATTTTTTTTACTACAACTACATATAGGGAAAAAAACACTGTGCGCTATATCTCAAAAAAAAAAACGAGCTGATCGCGAAAAACGGAAAAAGGATCAGAAATCGCGCTGATCAAATACAAATATAGCCAGACGCAACTAAAAGGTTCCCGGTAAATAAAAAAATCTTTTTTTTGTTTTAACGCGTCTGTAATTATTAAAATCTTAATTTTTTAGCAACATTCAGTACAATCAGCGATGGCATGCAATATGGATGGTCTGCACCCATAATACCGATCCTCCGGGAAGATGACAGTCCCATTAAACTCACAAGAAGCCAGGAAACATGGCTAGAAACAATCTACATGATTGGTGGTGTTGCAGAAAATATACCATTCTAGGAGGTTCCTGTTTAAGTTTAACAGGATGGATCCTCATAAGTTTTGCAAATTCATTCGAAGTCATTATGGTAGCTAGGACTTTGACTGGGATAGCAGGTAATGAAAAAATACACTGCCCAGTAAAAGAGCTTTTCCATTTTACACCTCCGAGCGTGAAATGGATTTTTATTATCTGACTCACATTCAGCACTCTCAAAAACCCTAATATACAAATTTTCACGAAAACTATTCTCCGTGTCTTAAATAGAACGTATTATGCTGATCTCGTATAAGGGATTCCCTCAGACGGAGTTACGCGAACCGCACCCGAATTGAGCCTCGCTTTTTAGCACACTTTTACAAATGAGGCACTGCAGTATATTTCAGACACGGACAATACCCCACGCCCCTCAGGGGGTTGAGTTAGAATTTTTTTAATCTAAGATTCAGTTTTAGCAACCTTAAAAACCCCAATATACCAATTTTCACGAAAACTACCCCCTAACCCTCGGGGGGTGGAGTTAGAATTTTTTTATTCAGATTCACTTTCAACAAGCTTGAAAACCCCAATATACCAATTTTCACGAAAACTACCCCATCCCTCAGGCGGTCGATTTAGAATTTTTTTATTATTAGATTCACTTTCAGCAACCTCAAAACCCCCAATATACCAATTTTCACTAAAACTACCCCCCACCCTCAGGGGATGAAATTAGAAAAAAAATATTATCAGATTCATATTCGTCGACCCCAAAAACACCTATATACCAATTTTGACGAAAATATTAAAAATATTTAAAAATATTTACCCTTACCCCTGCGGGGGCGAAGTTAGAAAATTTTTATTATTAGATTCAACTTCAGCAACCTTAAAGACCACTATATAGCAGTTTTCAAATTTTGGAGTGTTACGCCCATGTTAATGGTATAGGAAAAAAGGGTTACAGGGGGGGGGGGTCTAAAATGATCAAAATTTGCGTTACATAATACTTGAACGTTCCCTTACCAGGCATAATGTACAGAGTCGATTAGTACAAGAAACCGAAAATATTTTTTTTTGCAGTTACGATGTTTCGAAGTTTACAGGGCGATATGCGTGTCAGCGAAAACATAACAGTTAATCCGACATTAATACAGAGCTCTGCAAAGACCATGTTACTCAAGGGTGACAAATAAAAGGGACTTTGTGCATGTTTTCTTATTTGGGGAACTTATATTATTACTTCTCAAATTCCTTTTTTTCAGTTCCAGCATTTTTATATCTCCTTTCTTTTTTGTTGAGATGAAAGAGGAAGATTCACATTTCATAATGTTAAATTTTCAATAATCTTAACTGTATTCTTGATTTTTTTTAGCTGATGTAGCTTTCGTGTCAATCCCAATGTACATCGCGGAAATAGCCCATAAAACAATCAGAGGATTCCTCGCTGGTATGATCTGTCTAATGATGCTATTAGGAATCTTGGTAATATACTCAATAGGCCCTTTTGTTCCCATATGGGCATCGTCTTCAGTTGGTATTTGTATTATAATAGTACAAATAGTTTCATTTTCATTCATGCCCGAATCACCATACTTTCTAATTGCAAGACTCGGATCAGGGATGGCCTGCACGGGGCCGGAACCTATATTGGGGGTTACAAGGAAGCAGGTAAAAACCGCTCTCGACGAGTGGGCTTATATCAAGCTAAAGGAGCAATGGAGGGCGGTCGACGGTTGCCGGCAAGCTAGGGACTTCCTGGCTGGCCCAAGCAAATCAAAGACCGACTGGTTGCTGGAAAAAGGAAGAACTGCACTCAGACAACTTGTAGGGGTCCTCACGGGCCACTGCAGGCTAAGGAAGCACCTGGCAACAATGCGGATTCTAGAGAGTCCGCTATGCCCAGAGTGCGGAGAGGATGAAACATCCTCTCATTACTTAGCCGAGTGCGTCAGATACGACAGGATCAGGTTGCAGATCTTTGAAATTCAAAGACTCAACCAAGAGGAACTAAGAGATCTCCCCTGGGCCAATATCCTGACCTTTATTGAAAGGACGGGCAGGTTCAAGGAGGACTCAAATTAGTAAATGGCTGGGATTGCCTGGGGTGACAAAAAGGGCCAGAAATGGCCTAGTTGTCCGGCTTTGGCCAACCCAAAAATTTACTACTACTGCTACTACTTCTAATTGGAAAAGAAAAACACGAGAATGCCAGAAGTGCTTTGCTAGCTACATCTAAGATCAGATGAAGATATTGACAAAGAACTAGAGGACATCACTGCTGCGGTTAAAAGACAACGGTCTGAAAAAGGTCGGCCGCAAGATTTAATTTTAGTCAAAAGCAACCGAAAGGCGCTTATAATAATGACGGTTCTTAATGCCAGCCAGCATTTTTCCAGTATTTCTGTACTCCTGATGAATATACATCTCATTTTAAATGAAGCTAACTCGACTTACGTCAGTGGAACAACTGCTGGTATCATATTTGCAGCTCTTATGTTAATAGCTGCTTTTATTGCTGATCTTTATATTGATGAATTCGGGCGGAAAATATTACTTACCACCTCTAGTTTGCTGACTGGGTTCTCGTTGTTGGTTTTGGCGATATACTTTTCTTTGCAGAAGAGTGGTATGAATGTTGATAGTATATCATGGCTACCTATTGCTTCCATTATGCTATATGCTGTAGTTTTTAAATATGGTTTAGGTGAGTAGATACAAATATATTTTTTTATCCATAGTTAAGATCAGTCTAATAAAACAGTGGCTATCGTATGGGCTTGTTCGTTGTGCCAAAGTAACTCTAATTATAGTTAGGATAATATAATCTCAATATTTTTAATTTTGCTAACAACTAGGTTAAGTTATGCTTAACACAATGCGATACACACGTTTAAGCATTCATATCAGTAAACTCTACAGAAGTTTCACCACAGAGCTGTGCTTTTGATACCTTCGCCATTTTTTTTAGTTACGCCCTTATAGCAAAAACAAAAGAAGTGACCCACTCTGACAATTTGAACAATTTCAAATCCTACTTAATTTTAAAAAGTTATCGATTTTTCGGTATGTTCTTAAAGGCTGAAGTGATTATCCAATTGGTTTAAAATAAATTATTTTATCTTCTTTGCGTATATAAATACTATACCTGCTTTTGTTATTTTTAGGTGTGGTACCCATTATCATGACCGCAGAGCTATTCCCTGCTAAAATGAAAGCCATGGGAATGACAGTAGCCGATTTCATGCATGTTATGTTTTCAATTCTTTCAATAGAATTGTACGAAATACTTGGACAAATAATGGACTAGACGCACCTTTTTATCTATTTTCACTTTCTTGTAACGCAACGGCTTTGTTCAGTCTGTTATACATACCAGAAACCAAGGGTAAAACTCTGGATGAAATACAGTTTATTTTGAAGGGAGAAACTGGAAGAGGACCTCTGGAAAATGGGAAAAATAAAGATGTTGGTGGTAAAAAGGGAGTAATAAATAAATAATTTACGTCCATAGAACAATTATGTGTATACTAGTCGATATTAAATAGGTATTGCATAAGTTAGGAAAACTAATTGCAGGATCTCAACAAACATCTCGTATATAATTTCGTAAAAGATTGGAAATCTACTTTTTTAGTGGATGAAAACTTAAAATTATTTTTATTGGCCGTTATTTCACGCAAAAACTATGCGTTTTACGACAGGATATAATGAGGCCTCATGACATCCTGTGTACAAAAGTTGATTTCTTCAAGACATCCAAACACTAAAGGATTAATAAAGGATAAAGTATTTGATTAGAAAACTAAAAATGTGAAACGGGTACCTTTTCTAGACGGGCGGAAATCTTATTATATATTTTAAACTATGGTCTGTTTCATCAAGCAAGAGACTAAATTAAAAATCGCATAATGAATATTTTCAAAACAGATTCGAATTTTTTGATGTGCGAATATACTGCGTAGTTTATTTTATAAAACATAACTATATTCTATACAAAAACATATACTATTCAAACCCGTTGTAAAAATATTTACTGTGCAATTTTTAATTTACTCTCTTGCTTGATGAAACTTTTTACTTTTTCTGTATTTTTTGACCAGTTCCTTTTGTTTTTTCTTTCTAGCTTTATAGAATTGTCTTTTTTAACGAGGTGATTATCAGATATAAATTTATTCAAAAACATCAAATTTTTATTTTACCTGACTGAATTTTTACTAGTGTCAAAATTTGACATCTAATTAAAAATGTATAAATATATATTATTAAAATGCCTATATTTCGGAAACTAACAATCCTACGATAAAAATGTGTTTTTGTAGGGAATTAAACATTATTTTCATGTATTAAAAAAAACATTTCGCGTTAACAAAAATCGAACAGAAAATAAAATTTCTTATTTTTTCATGAAACAAATTTGTATCCAAGTACTTTAATTTTTGAAAATTTTGGAACATTCAACACTACCGTATAATATTATTCTAGCGCAGGCGCTGTAATTATATAAAAATCATGCTCATGTTGGCAAGACTTGAATTACAAGTAATAAGTATATGACGTATCGCTTGCGTGTAATTCTATATAAATTTTTAATTATTTTGTGTCCCGGAAAAAAAATATTTTGAAAATTTATTTTTCATGTACCCTAAGGGCATGTTCAAGTATTAGGTAATGGACTTTTTTTACTCCTCCCCCCGCCCCCTATCTAACGCACTTTTCCTATATTGTCCTATACTGCCCGACTACGCTAGAAAGCAGCAACTCCATTTGTCGCCTAGCGACATTTAGACGTCAACTCTGATGTAATATTTTGAAAACGCTGCTATGCGACAAATGGAGTTACTGCTTTCTAGAGTAGTAGGGCAGTATACGATTACCATGTACGTGACTTATATTTATTCTCTTTCTCGGACACTTTATATTAAAATGTTTACCGTTTTTCTTGATTTATTACAAATTGTAATTTATATCAAGCCTACTATCTAACAATTTATCGGAATCACATACAATATGGGTCGTTTAAATCAGTACATTCGATCTTCCTAATTTATTATTATTATTATTATTTATTATTTAACTTCTCAACTTATAGCTGGTATACCTATTCCTTGTGGTTCTTTAGGGAATTAGGTTCTTATGTGTGGGAAGGGATTTCACCCTATTCCACCCATTTATTTAGGTAACTGTATTATTTAAGAACTTTCTAACAATGTGGCATGTTTGTAAGATTGCTATTCTTTGCAAGTTACAAATAATGTGTTCTTCAATGTCCAATTTTCCTAGATCATCTAGGCTAGACGTTTAGTTAGATTTTTTGACACAACTCCAGTAACAGATATGATAACTGGCACTATTCTGCCGATTTTTTTAAAAAGCATTAATAGGTTTTATCAAGGTGGGAATTAAAATCGTACATTTTACAACATGGTTTGATTTAGTTTGACAGGTAAGAATGTATTTTTTAAGTAAGGTTATTTATAAATAAATAAATAAATTTATTTGTCAAATTTAAAACATATCAAAGCAAAAAGACAGTTTCCCCAGCGAGATATATTAGCATAGAAATACCTTCAAAATTATATTTTTGGTGAAAGCGCATTTTTTTTCTATATGGATGCCCCCCCCCCTTAAAATGAAATAAATCCGCCTCTGATTATATTGCATTATTTAAAATTTAGATCAATAACACAGCCCCACAAAAAAAAAAGTCTGGATCTCTAGACCAGACATGTGTATCCTTATGTATTTTTGCGCGCTGAATCCGAATCCGAGGTCAGAAAAAGCCCTACACCCCAGGAATTGGCCCCAGAGGCCGAAAATGGCCGCTGAAAGGTGTGAAACGGGAATTCCGGCATGACGGATGCTCAGGGCAGGTTGAGATTGCATTCCCAAGGCAAAGTCGAATTAGTGGCTAACGGTGGTTAGATCCGACAGGCATCGCGGCCCCTGAGGCCGAAAAATGGGCCCTTGGGGCCCGAAAAATCGAGATTTTCACGTCGGGATCGCAGTACTTGGATTTTCTTGAAACTTCAAACTGCAGCTACGTAAAGAGGCTGGAACTTCTTCCAGGCCCATTGAAATTCATGCCCAGGGTCCGGAAAATGGGCCCTCAGGGCAGGAAAATCAAGATTTCCACGTCGTCATCACGGCATTGGCGTTTCTATGGACTTTCAAACTCAGGAAACACTGACGATGTTGGAACAATTCGTGGCTCATTGGAATGTATGCCCGAGGCCCAGAAAATGGGCCTGAAGGGCCGGAAATCGAGAATCCCATGTCAGAATCACGGCACTCAAGTTTATATGGACTTTCAAACTCAGGAAACACTGAAGATGTTGGAACAACTTCAGGCCCATTGGAATTCATGCCCGGTGCAAAGAAAATTGATTTTCCCGCCCTGAGGGCCCGTTTTTCGGACCCTGGGTGTGAATTTCAATGGGCCTGGAAGAGGTTCCAGCCTCTTTACGTTGCTGCAGTTTGAAGTTACAAGAAAATCGAAGTGCTGCGATCCCGACGTGAAAATCTCGATTTTTCGGCCCCCAGGGGCCCATTTTCCGGCCTCAGGGGCCGCGATGCCTGTCGGATCTAAGCTCGGTTACCCACTAATTCGACTTTGCCTTGAGAATGCAATCTCAACCTGCCCTGAGCATCCGTCATGCCGGAATTCCCGTTTCACACCTTTCAGCGGCCATTTTCGGCCTCTGGGGCCAATTCCTGGGGTGTAGGGCTTTTTCTGACCTCGGATTCGGATTCAGCGGGCCAAAATACATAAGGATACACATGTCTGGTATAGAGATCCGGACTTTTTTTTTGTGGGGCTGTGTAATATTAATTAGGTACAAAGTTAATTAATAATTTAACTTAAATTATTTAGGATACTAAAAAAGGACTTTAATCCTTTTTTAAAGACCTGTTTTATTGACACACCAAAGAAATAAATAAATAATTTAGATAGGTAAATTGTATTGTAGTATTAATTGTATTCGATTATATATTTAGAATTGTGTAGTTTTTAAAAATTTTAACAGCCAAATTAGGTTTTTCAACTTTGTACCTATTAAATTCTTACGAGTTTTCAAGGGAAACTTAAGAAGGAAGCGATAGTAACAAGCAACTACCAAATATGCAAAAATTATTTAAAATTTAAAAAAATATTCAGCAAAGTGAATTAATAATCTGGATGATTTAGATGATCCAGATTGGATTCAATTAAAACGCGAAATGAACATGCCTCTTTGACTGTCGTTCTGTTTAAGTTGATTCACCCGGTATATTCCAAATTGCTAAACGTATTGGGCAAATGTGACCCTGCGTCAGTCAGGCTACCTGTAAAATTCACTTCTCATTCTTTATATTGGTACCATTAAATATTATACATTAAAATAAAATTTGGTTTGTGCCAAAATAAAGCCCAAAATGGATGGTAATATTAAAAATAATAAGGATAAAATATTTACTGCACAGTGGAAGGCAGATAAGACAAAACATAAACAGGATAGAATTAATATTAGCGAATTGGAACCTTTAAAGGACCTAAATGAGGTATGTAAAAAAATATAGTTTTAGATCTTTAGTTACAGAATAAAGACAACTACGAGCAAATATTTCGAGGAAAGGGGGGACTAATATTAGCCTCCATTATAAAGCTTCAAAATTTAGAGGGAGCTAATTAAGAATGTAGGGGGAATTCCTTAAGTTAATGAAAAAAATGTGGCTTTGTTGTATTCCAATTTGGTGGGGGAAATTTTTAATTTTGGGGCCAAACCCCCAGCCCCCTAATTGTGCGTATGAGGATACTTAGTTATGCGAAAAGGGACTAACCAACAAATTTAAATTAAAATATTAAAGTTTAAATATAATTTAACATAAAACATTATCTCGATCAGAACTATAATTGAATTTAGTTTTGCAAAAAACTAAACGACAGTTTTGGAAAAAATTTAGATAAAAGTACGTTGGGGAAAAAAGATAAACTTTCATTAAAATATCACGAATATCAAAAAAATCTGAAAACTAAAAAAAAATATTCACATAAAGAAAATGTGCAGTTTTCCCTCGCGAAAAGATGTTAAGTCTCATAAAAAATAAATAAACCCATGGGAGACTGACCCATGAATTTATTGTATTATAATATAATAATTTATATATGAAATATTTATGAGATAATATCTTAATATTATTAATTTGTTTTTACTAAAAAAAAAATGCAAAAGTAGTAACACGTTTTTGCTTGTTAGGCAAGATTATCACTAAAATTTAAACAATTCACTCGCTAGAAAATAAGAAAAACATAGTTTTTCTTCAAGCGTACTAAAATGTTCATATTTTATAACTGAACACACTAGTTAGAAGTGATCTATTTTTTACAGTAAAAAAATGAGTTCATTGTTGTACGCCGTAAAAAAAAGTTAGTTAGCAAAACCACCACTGGCGGTAGCACTCTTTGACTTTGATGACAGCCATACTTCAAACTTGTTTGTTTATTATGTAAACAGGTGGTTGACTCGAGATTCTGTGCAAAAACCTTGTGTGAAATTGATTAAAAATGATTGAAGAAGAATATATGGTTTATACACCTACAAATCTCTCCGAAATTGCAAATACTACATTAGACAAGTTGCCATCGAAATCGGGAAAAGTGTACTATTTAGCCTACGAAATTTAAAATGAGCTAAGGAAGTTTTAAGTTTATTTCGAAAGGGTTTTATTGACCCATTTTTATAAAAAAAAACATACTTTATTACTGAATAAATTAAATTCTAAAATTAATATTTAAAAAAAATATATAGGATGCTTGAAGAAAAAATAGTATGTTTCACTTAGAGGAAAAGTGCTTTTTTTACTCCTCTGTAGTTTCTACAGACTATTAAAAAAAAAGCTTCACTTTTCCTCTTAGTAAAACAATATACACGGTGTTCTAGACGAACTTTTAAATGACATGACAACTTCCATTTTTTTTTCTTTTTCTAATTTGTTATATGAGCCGATTAAAAATATAAGACCAAAATTTTAAAAATCGTTAGAGCCGTTTTTGAAAAAAATGTGTTTTTTAGAAAATATATCTAATATTTCACTCTAACATACTCTTTGTCTCGGATTTTGACCAAACTTGACATAGTGGTACCACTATGGTACCTAAGCACTCCATCCAAATTTTTTTCAAAACGGTTCATCCGTTCACAATACTGGGTGTCCCACCAAGTTCTTGAAATAGCTTATCTCCGTTATTTGAAAAGGTATTAAAATTTGCAAAAAATAGCATTAAATAAAAGCCAAAGAAGATTTTACTGACTTATTCAAAACCGCCCCTTGCTTACCCACTCCCTTGAAACTACCCCCAACTTCTGTTTTTCAAATAGCACCCCCTAATTCTTATTAAAGACTAAGACTATGAAAGTGCACTTTATTCTGAATTCAACCATTTATTATAAGTGGTATCTTATATTTTAAGGGGCTTTAAATAACAATTATTATTTATTAATAGAAGGGTGGTATTTAAAACAAAATTGAGGGTAGTTCTAGGAGAGTGGGTTGTTATGAGTTGGTTTTGAATATATTAATCATTTTCTTTTAAAAGTACAATTTAACGTAAGTTTTTGAAAATTTTCTGGTTAAATTTAAAACGAAATGTGCTTTCATATTCTTTAGTAAAATAGGGGAGTGCTATTTAAAAAACTGGTTGGAGGTAGTTCCAAGAGGATGGGTTAATAAGGGGTAGTTTTGCATATGTCAGTAAATTCTACTCTGACTCCAATTTAATTTTATTTTTTTTTTACTTTTTTATATTTTTAAATAACGGAGATATAGCCCGTCTAAAACCTAGTGGGACATTATTATTACTAAATAATAATTGTTATTGGAAGCCCCTTAAAAGAATAAGATAATATTTATAATTCATGGTTTAATTCAAAATGAAATGTATTTTCATATTCTTAGATAAAAATGGGGGTGGGAGGTGTTATTTGAAAATCAGAGGGTGGGGTGGTTACAAGGGAGTGAGTAAGCAATGGAGGGGGGGTTGAATAAGTCAATAAAATCTTCTTTGGCTCCCATTTAACGCTTTTTTACAAAAAAATTACCTTTTCAAATAACGGAGATATAACTTGTCAAGAACCTGGTTGGTGGGACACCCGGTATCGAGTACGGATAGACTGTTTTGAAAAAAAATTGGATGGAGTGCTTAGGTACCACTATGCCAAGTTTGGTCAAAATCCGAGACATCGAGGGCAAACCGAGTCTGTTAGCGTGAAATATCAGAGATATATTCTAAAAAACACATTTTTTTCAAAAACGGCTCTAACGATTTTTAAAATTTTAGTCTTATTTTTTTAATTAGAGCTTATATAAAAAATTCCAAAAAGAAAAAAAAATGGAAGTTGTCATGTCATTTAAAAGTTTTTCTATAACACCGTGTATACTATTATGCGTATGCTAATAAATTGGAAACTGCATGTATTTTAAAATACTCCTCACAAAAACTTTTAAATCTGTATGAATAATATTCATACAGAATATTTAGGGCCACTTGCACCAATGATGGTTTAACTTTAAACTTGGATTAAATTGACGGCCGACCAATCAGAACTCAGTATTTTTAACTTAAACTCGGTTTAGCTGAGATAATCCCAGACCAAAAGTTGGTGCAAGTGGCCTTTAGACGATAGTCTCTGATGGGTTAAAAAAAATAATGAAAATTAGACAGCTTAAAATAAAGAAGCACGTATCTATAACAAATTATAACCATTAAAACATGTATAATAATAATACAACTAAACTTAACACCAAAAGATTCTGGATAGTTCTAACTTCAAAATTTAAATCGATCTTATCAAATAAGTAATTTATTTTTTGATACACTCGGCATTGACCTATCTCTTTGATTGTAAAGGTTAACACTTTTTACTTCTCTTAATATTATATTATTGGCCGAAAACTGATATTGTATACTATAGTGAAATTATTTAAAAGGTAGATATTTAAATGAATTAAACGCCATATTGTTGCGTTTCTATGTTTTCGTAGTTTTTTCATCGGTTTTTACTATTGAGCTCGAGATGACATTTTGTTCGAGCCCAAACTTAGCATGTTTATTAAGGGTTTTTAAACCCCTCAAAAGGTCTATAAAATCATAAAACGTGCGGGGTCCTTTACTATTCGATAATGCTGTATGGAGCCAAAATTTCCCCACGCGTACTATGAACACTATTAATACAAACAAAATCTAAAAATAAATGTTAAAAATGATAGTTCGATAGTTAGTTTTATTGCAAATTGTAATTAAATGTTTTCTTTTTGTTTTATTTTTTGGATTCTATGAAGAAACCTTTGGAAAATACGTATAAAACGATGGATGAGCCCCGGAAAAATATATTCAGAGAAAACCTTTCACAAATTTTGGTTGTGCTCTCAGGTAAGTACGTAGTAAATATTAATATTTGTACCAAAACAAGAACCTGTACATGTTTTTTTTTTGCATTTTGATTTAGAATTACCCCATATTTTGTTCACCTTTTTAATTTCATCAAGAGCTAGATAACATCTAATTGAAACTAAAAGTCCAAACTAATTAATTATAATTAACTGGTATTTTTTTTTTTGTAAAATTAATTTTTTAGCAATTTTTTTTTTGTAAATTTAATTTCTTAGCAACATTTGGAGTAATATCAGATGGTATGCAATATGGCTGGTCGGCACCAATTCTAGAAGTTTTAAGAAGACCTGAAAGCCCCATCAAAATAACAGAACAAGATGAATCTTGGATAGAATCTCTATATATGGCTGGGGGTCTAATTGGCCTTCCGATTACCATTTATATGGTGGATAAAGTTGGAAGAAAAGCAACTATCTTAGCGGGTAAGTAGAACGATGCATCACGATGTGACATTGTTTACAATTGAAGATATACAGGGTGTCCCAAAACTCACGACACAATGTGTACTACACATACTACATAAAAAAATATATAAAAACTTTATATAAATGTAGACCCGGAAATCGCTCCTAAGGGAGTTATATCCTATTAAAGGGGATACCAAAAATGGGGTTTTTATTTTATATCACTGGAGCCCTTTGAGCTAGAGGAACAAGGTTTTGCATGTAGTTTAGTATTATTAAGGTCAATTATTTTAAGTTATTTTGGTTTGTAAATTATACCGAAAGATCGCCTCTGCGTGCGAAATGGCTATGGCTTACCATATTTTTGCCCAAAACTTATTTCAGTGCAATTTTTTTGCATTTTTTTTGCAAATTATGGATTCTTTAAGTAAAAATACACGAAAAGATTTTCTTAGTGTAATACCATAAAGGCAACTATTTTCGAGGAAAATTCATTTAAAAAAAATTACAGGACATGCCCCTAAAAAGTATTACTATTTAAGAGTCCATAACTCACTTAACATTTATTTTGGGGAATCGCTCTACAGTGTCAAATTATTTTATTAGAGCTTTTTTTAAGACTTATTTAAGGGACCTACATTCAATGGGCCGTAACTCCACTAGGACGAATCCGCGGGCCTATGTTTATATGACTTTTTTATCATAGTTTTTAATATATTATGTGCCCATTCAAGGATGGTCGCGAGTTCTGGGGCACCCTGTATATGCGGTTACATTTTTTGCTAGAAACAGAGATCACCCACCTTTGGTGCCCTTCCTACTGAAAATGTCTAGTAAGTTTCTAGTAAAACCGAGTAAAAAATTTTACTGGTCTGTGGTCGGTTAGTGAAACATTTTTATTGTTTTTTTTTTTTAAACCTAGCTCAAACCAGTAAAGATCACGAAAAATGCATAATATTTTCCCATGTAAAACCCAGTAAATCAGTTTCCTAGTTAAGAATAGTTTTACTAAAAATTTTAAAGTCCTAGTAAAATCTAGTAAAGCCGAGTAAAACCTAGTAAAAATTTTACTCGGTTCTATTAGAGATTTAAAGTAGGGCTATTTTTTATTAAAATGCACGAATTTTAGAAGCTAATAACTTTTAAACCAGACCATTTAAAATGTAATTTTGGCTTATGGTCTTTTGCGCAGACTATTGATTGTCAGATTGGAAAATTTCTCGTTCTTTGATAAAACTTGTTTTAAAAATTCAGTTCAATCAATTGAAAATTTCACTATACTACTTTAATTGCACTTACCTTTCAGGTTCCTGCTGCAATCTGATAGCATGGTTGATGCTGGGTCTAGGAAATTCGGTTGTCTTCATTCTGATAGCCAGGACAATAACAGGCGCCGCGGCCGACATTGCTTTCGTCACCATTCCCATGTACATAGCAGAAATAGCAGCAAAAAACATCCGAGGATTTTTAGCAGGTCTAATCTACTTAATGATGCTCATGGGTGTTCTTCTCATATATTCCATTGGTCCTTTTGTGCCACTTTATATCTCATCCTTAATTGGTGCTGTGGTTGTCACCATACAACTCGTAAGTTTTTGTTTTATGCCAGAATCACCGTATTATTTAATCGGTAAAGACCGACATTTAGAAGCGAAGCAGGCTTTAACTAGACTGAGAAGCAACAGTAACATTGAGAAAGAGTTAGAAGAGATCACAGCTGCTGTGGCAAGACAAAGATCGGAAAAGGGTAGACCACAGGACTTAATTTTAGTCAAAAGTAACAGAAAGGCGTTTATTATTATGACTGTTTTAAATTTTAGTCAACATTATAGTGGGATTTCTGTAATGTTAATGAATCTTCACCATATTTTAGATGAAGCAGATTCAGTATATTTGACTGAAAACACGGTTGGGATCGTTTTTGCCGCTCTTATGTTGATATCAGCTACCATAGCCGACTTTTTCGTCGATAAATTTGGAAGAAAAATACTACTTTCCAGTTCTAGTTTACTAACTGGTATATCTCTGCTAGTTTTAGCTATTTTCTTTTCATTAAAAAAATCTGGAATGGATGTCCAAGGTATATCATGGCTGCCTATCGCATCAGTTATGTGTTACGCCGTGGTTTTTAAATATGGTTTAGGTATGGTACCTATAGTTATGACAGCAGAATTATTTCCTGCGAAAATTAAAGCTGTAGGAATGACGTGTGCAGACGCTATGTACGTTATTTTTGCTTTACTGTCTATTGAATTATATCAGTATTTGGGAAAGAATTATGGTTTAGATGCGCCTTTTTATGTATTTGCTGCCTCTTGCCTATTTACAGCCTTATTTACAGTGTTATATATACCCGAGACTAAGGGAAAATCTCTAGAAGAGATACAGTTTATTTTAAAAGGAGAAACGTATGTGTCTCCTGTTACTAAAGAACAAGAAGCTGGGAGTTGTAGTGCGGGAAGAAGTGGAGACACTAGTTTACCACTGTAAAATTAAGTAAGGAAATAGAAAAATATATGTTATATATTAATTTTTTAACTATGGTATTGTGATTTATACTATGGAAACGACTGAAAAATACGTACCTACTTACTTTATTCAAAGCTATTTCTCTACAAGTATTTAATTTTATACAGGAAAATTAAAAATTACTTAAAGTAAGTAAAATATTTCTCAATCTTTAGGAAACAAAATAATGAACAAAACCCTAGAAAATTAAATCAAACACCAAAAAAATAAAATGTTTGAACTTAATGGTACAAAACTCACTAGTAATGTGATAATTTTAAATTCTAACCCTAGTTCATTTTAAAATTGTACAATATTTATTTTCATTTCAATTTATAAGGTGGATTGTAATTTTTATATAATACTACACTTAAATTATTTAAATTAGAAATGTATTAGGTCATACAATTTCATAAAACATTGTAATAATTATTACTTATACAGGGTTATTCAAAAATTTAGGAGGTAATTCTACGTTAAAAATATGAAAAAAGTTCCTATAAAGGTTGGTCCGGAAAATAGCCCTAAGAGAGCTATGACCCTCCTAAGGGTACATCTAAAAAGTAGTTTAATATTTCTCGAACCATATAAACCACAATAACGAATTTTTGCACATGCCTTAAAATTGATAAAGGCTATCATTTCATGTAATTTTTATTTGGTAATTTTAGTCAGGGACGTGCAAAATGGGCGGGGGGGGGGGCGATGTCGCTTTTTTGTCCCAAACTTTTTTATCCGTAAATTTTTTGACATTTTCTCAATAAAATATTAATATTTAATTAAAAATACATAAAAAGGTCTGTTTATGTAAGACCGTAGGGCCAACCGTTTTCGAGAAAACTGCAATTTCACGTTCTGAGCATCAAAAATAGGAACTAAAAAATGCACCAATAAAAATTTCAATACTGCAGAGAGATTCTACATTAAAAACTACGAAAAAAACTTCCCATGTACAAATATCCACAATTCGCTTTTAAGGGAGCTACGATACACTAAAAAGTGTTACTCTTTAACAGGCCATAGTACACTTAAAACTGATTTTTGAACCTAGAGGTACAGGAGCTTTTTTCAGTTTTGAATAGAATCACCCTGCAGTATTGAAATTTTTATTGGTGCATTTTTTAGTTCCTATTTTTGATGCAAAGAACGTGAAATTGCCTCTTAATTGCAATTTTCTCGAAAACGGTTGGCTCTACAGTGTTACATAAAGAGTACCTTTTTTATGTATTTTTAATTAAAAATTAATATTTGATTGAGAAAGTGTCAAACAATCTAAGGATAAAAAAGTTTGGGGCAAAAAAGTGACATCGCCCTCCCATTTTGTACGTCCCTGGTTAAAATTACTAAATAAAAATTACATGAAATGATACCCTTTACTAATGCTAAGGCACGTGCAAAAATTTGTTACTGTGGTTTATAGGGTTTCAGAAATATTAAATAAAAACTACTTTTTATGGTCTCGTAGGACTCATTTCCGGACCAACCTTAATAGGAACTTTTTTCATATTTTTTAACGTATCACCTCTTAAATTTCTCAAACTTATTTCTGAATAACCCTGTGTAACTAAATTTAAATAAATAAAACATTTTTTTAAATAAATACAAACTATCGTTTATTTTAAAATGTTCCAGGTACCATAACAACAAATTTAAAAATTAAAAAAAATATATAAATTATGTCATCTACGTTTTTTAAATACTTATACCTAAAAATGTATTTTTACATTGATAAGATTTATAGAATAAATATTTTAGTTGTCCAATCATTACTTTAGTACTAATGCATTAGCAATGATTCATTATAAATATAATTTTGTCAAAATTTCAGTCTTTTAATAAAAAACTAATCACAACAATCTAAATACTAAGTACAACTAAGTATTAACCAAACCAATAATTACAATATTAAATCGTAAAAACGTTAATAATTAAATATAAAAAATGATAGATATAATAAATTAAAAAAATATATCAGTTTCAAAATTAGTATAAACTGCGAATGGTAAGCAATATTTTATGTAACATGATTCATGTTATTGTTGCTAAAGTAGGTAATTTAAATTCCGAGATAAATTCCTTGCATAAAATTCTAATGGTGCACAGTTTACACTAGTAAATAGAAATTTTTTATATCTCATGATAAGACAGAATAAAAAATAAAAATTGGAATGAAAAAACGCGCGGGTGTACCATTAGATCATATATACATAGATGCGCCTTGAGTCCACGTCAAACCGAAATGTTTTCATTGCTATATCCAGGTAGATTTTACCTTCCCGCTTCTGGTCACCACCCACCGCTATAGTGGTTTGTTGACAAATATTTTATACTTCACCTTCTCGCAACCTCACCGCTATAGTGGCTTGTTTACCATTGGCTTTGTATTTGTTCTACATAAAACAAATCAACATTAATGCCATATCTATGTATATATGATCTAATGGTGCATCCGATTATAGTCAGTAAAACTAGTTTTAATTTTAATAAAGCGCCAAAAATATAGGTTTTAAAAGTAAAGCTAATAATAAAGAGCTAAAACCGCAGCACCTACTTGAGAGAGGTAGTAAAGTAGAACTTTACTAATTAATTATCGAGCTTCCTTGGTATCATCAGCAGAGCATGTCCTAGTAAACCGCCAGCCAATAAGTTGTATCAAATTCAGTTTTCTTTTATTACAAATTATTTTTTGGACGCTTCTTTAATGTATGTTTAAGGTTAAATCGTAAAAAAAAACATTGGATATGAAGTCGAAATTATTATTAACACTTTATATTGTGAAAGCTCACGAACTGACTGGCGCAATACATTACTTAAGGGAATAGCTTATTTTAACGCATTATAAAAACATTAATTACATCCACACTTTATATTATGCAAAAATGTAATGTATAGTAGTGTCATTTAAAGAATGCGAATGCGGTCCGTAACAATTAGTGCCCTATACCGGCTGTATTGTGATCCATACTAATATTTATAAAATCACTTGTAAATCATGAAATATAAATAAAATCACAAAACACGGCGCCTATGAGATGTTTACTGTATGCATTTTAAGTTACGACGCGCCGTTCGCTGATATTCTTGTTGAATTCCTTTAAAGAGTGAGCGCAATTTCCTATGGACGTACGGTGTATCTTACTTCAACCAACGTTTTTGCGCTCACTTCGTGATACGCCGTATAAAAGAGATAGAAAATATTAGGTTTGTCCGTAATAATTACTACCATTCGCATTCTTAACATGACACTACTATAAATATGTTTTCCTACGCCCTTCTAAGAAATCCACAATTAGGTGACCAAAAAAGTTAACCGTTTCACAACTAGGTGCCCAGGTAGCAAGGGATGTTATGTTACAAGAAATTAACATCACTTTTGGGTGTATTTTTAAACTAAATCATAACATCACATAATATTGAAAAATAACATCTATTTAACATCACATTTGCAACGTAACACGTGTGACGTGACAAACATGTTATTTAATAACAAATAATTAACAACGCTGTGAATATATCGCATGTCACATATTAACGTGGCTTTCACGTGAATGTCATGTTATTTTGCTTCTCACCGACGTTCGAAGCAAAAAAATCGATATAAGATGATGTTGATAGAGTAAATTATTATAAGGAAATTGTATACACATTATACGATTTCCAATGGATAGGGGGCTCTGCCGGGCTTCTCTCTCTCTTTATTTTTGGCCTTTCCCTTCCGGATAATTACCCAAGCCGGGCTTCTCAAGACCACGGACTTTTAATCTGCAATTTCGTATTTAGAATCTATCTGTTTCAATCTGTGATTGTTTCAATTACTGATTGATTTTAAATCCGATTTTTTTTATAGGGTTATAGCGTTTTTAATGGTTTTAATTTATAAAAAGCTAATATCCTAGAATATTATTTAAATATTAAAGTACCAGTAACGGCATCCATAAGATATTAGATATAACAGGAATGTGGATTTATGATGTCACAAACACGTTATTTTCGGGATGTCATTGTGTGATGTTATTAGGGGCGGACTTAGGACATCCCCACCATGCTACATTCTTGTTAAATGAGACTACAATCTTAACATCACATGTCACATATTAACGTGGCTTTCACGTGAATGTCATGTTATTTTGCTACCTGGGTGATCAAGTAACCAACCAACCGTTTTAATGTCAATGTTACATGTCTCGAAAACAATTGAATTTTGACAATTCTGTGCGCAAATGAATACTTTTCTGTACAAAAATGTCACATTTTGTAACAGTTTTCGAATAACATATTTTATCAAATATTTTGCATTTTTTAGCATATTTTTGTATTTATCCATACAGTGTGTCCTCGGATCGACTTGACAAAATGACCATTTTTTTAGTAGGAAAAGGTGTATTAACTTGCTAAGAAAGTGTAATTTCCTCGTTCGTTTGCCAGCTTACTCGTGTTCCGCCTCGTGCCTCCATATCAGACTTGTAACGAAATGACTCACTATATATCAGTAGTTTGGATCTTTAAGAGACAGGCTCAGTGTCTATGGCTCATTTGTCTAAGATAGAATTAGTTTGAATGGATAATTAGGGGAGAGAGTCTTTGCTCACTGATGCTGGAGTTTCATTGGTCATTAATTGGCGTTGGGGGCGGGGAAAAAGGTGGGAGAGGGATGAGGAGGGATGGAATAGGGAGAAATTACTCCATTTCTTAGATTGTTAGATAATATACTACTTTACACTACATTCATACAGGCTCCGCCTTCAAGCAACTGTTGCGCCAGCTAGTCCGCGGGCTTTCACCACTCAAGTGTTACATCTAAAAACGCAGCCTCATGTTGTCTTACACACTGTGTAATACAAAACCTTACCTGTTTTCAAATGTTTATACAAATTACATTATTAAAAAAAATACATTTTTACATTTATGTAGACCACATATAGAAATAGTTAGACTGCCAAAAAGGCAAATACTGCTGCAACGGATTACATATCATACCTGCTAGTGGAATATTTCTGCTTAAGGCTACCAATAAACTGTTTATTTTATCCTTACTATACTGATCGTAAAATGGCGACCTAATTAAATATAATAATAAGGCCACCGTTCTTTTTGATATCTGGAGCTTCTGTTTTGGAGTTAGAGAGTTAATTTTAGCCCTTTTACACGATTGGTATAACTCCAGGCTAAAAAGATATGCAAAATTTTTAAACTAACGCCTTAAACAAAATAAAATAATACAAACCTTCAAAAAAGATTTATTAAAAGCTATAAAACCTTTTTATAGGTGTTAAATAATCTTTTCTGAAGCTTTGTTATATTTTATTTTGTTTAGAGATTTATTAAAAGATATTAAAACACTTAAAAATATAAATCGCTCTATTTCCGGATGTTTAAAAAATAAAACACGAAATACAGTTTTCGAATAAATAAATATGGGGAAATATTGTCATAGATTTTGTGAAGCATTTATAAAATTCCGTAAAAATTTAGCTTAACCCCTTCCGCTCCATTGTATCCACGTATGGATATTTTTAGGTGAATCAAAATTTACCACAATATCTACAGTTATATATTCGTATATGGGATTCTCCATATAAAATTTAATCTGGTATAGGGACCTGTACCTTGAATAACCTGCTGGAGGGGAAGGGGTTAAAGACCAAAACAACAACAAAAAACTTTTCTAAAAGTGGTACATACCTTGCAACGTCCATAACAAAAGCAATCATCCAGGGTTTCCAACTTTTACTCCCAAAGCAAGCTAAAGAGGCTAAATGAACTATTGGTTTAACGATATACGTCGTTTCTGCTATTAGCTGTCGCCCCGCTAACGCTTGTTCAATTGTTTGGTCATTATCTACAGTCATTTGGCATCTAAAAAGAATACATAGAATATTCTAAATATACAATGTATATTATACATAGAATATTGTAAGCTGTAATAGTCCATACTTTTTTATAGAAAATTGAAAAAACTGTTTAATTTTTTAGGAATTTTTATTCTAATATTAAGCGAGTTATCGCTAAAACATATTTTTAAATAAAAAACGAACGCACCGGATTTTTTTAAATTTTTGTAAAAATTATCTATAAGACGCCCTAAATTAATTTATGAAAAAAAAATAGAGTTGCAAGATGATCGAACTAAATCCACTCAGACAGGCGCCGTGTAAAAACATTAGTTTTTGCCCCATTTGATTCTCTCTATCCAAGCCAGAGTTAACCATATTTTATATGACACAAAGTATGAAGGTGGGTGAAAGAATATTTTAAATCGGACCGTCCGTTAATGGGTTAAGAGTTATAAGGTTTGCATAGAAAGAGGCGGACAGATAGACAGACAGACCGATTTTTTTTAATAATTTATTAATTGGTTAAAGGTAGTTTAAATCTTACTTTTCCAAAGCTTTCCAATTTCTCATTGCAATGGGTGGTGAGGCATCTATTTTTCGCACAACTCTGCCACTTCTTTTTAAAACAAAAGAGGTATTGGCTAATTGACTTTGTGCAAGATCGGCTACTGTTTTGAAACCAGAATTATTATTGCTGACTGGAAGATTTTTTCGTTCCAAAATGGGCACAGGTGGATTCTGAACTATACTTTCTTCATGGTGGTAAATTAATAGCATTCGGGATATACATCTAAAATGATTTATAATGTGGATTTTTATACTGTGTGGTCCAAAAGTAACTTTTGAATCAGTTGATATATCGACTTAAAATCTGACACTCATAAATAAGACAACTTAAACTACCTATTAGGGGGGATTTTTTTATAAAAAGGGAGTTGTGTGGTACATCATTTTAAAGCTTATAAAATTCTCTATTTGACCATAATTTTTTTTGGTAATTTACAATAGTGTTGAAAATGGGTATTTTTGTCAAAATTTCTTTAAAAAAATAAAAAAAAATAAAAAAATAATTATTTTAAGTTGCAAAAACGTAAATTATACTTTTAAACGCTTTTAAACTAATTTAATTGATATAAATAAAAATTTACAAAAAAATCGCATTTATTAGCAAAAAAAAATAATAAAAATTAAAACCTTGAAAAAATGCTCAAAAACTAGAAAATACATAGTAAAATAGGGAATTTTACAATCTTTGAAATGAAGTATCTCACGACCCCCTTTCAATTTAAAAAAAAATGTCCCTGTCGCATTTTAAGAGCTAAAAATATCAAATATGCAAAAAGATAGTTTAAGTTGTCTTATTTACAAGTCAATATATCAACTCATTCAAAAGTTAAGACAAGAGGGGTGACTTTTGGTCCACACAGTATAAGCCATGGTGGGGATGCTGATGGTCAAAATTCTGCTGCCAACAAAATACTTTCCCTATAGCTCATTTTTATAAAAAAAAACCTTTTCTAAACTAAAATTCTCCATAAAAAATATAAATCAATTAAAAAAAACTGAAAAATATGACAGCAAAATTATCACGTAAAAATTCTGATGAAAATACTGCACAATCTCAAAAACTTTTATGATGTTCATGAAATATCATCAGTTTTTTTTCCAAAATTTATATGAATGTCAAATGGATTTCCTTATCAATGTTAATAAATTTTCATGAAACATATCGTCAGATTTTGCCGATATTCGTAATGGCATTTGATATCAGCCAATTACTGATTTGTTATTGAACAAAATTTATATAACCTATTTTCGCTAGGTTACTTTCTAGGAAAACAAAAAATGTCAAAACTAAATTCAGGGACTTTACTGTTTAAGCTAAGTAAATAATTACTAAGCACCTTATAAAATGCAGTTATTACCACAGAAATTAATACTTTTGAATGCCGATATATCAATCAGCCAATATATCATATTGCCAAAAAAAAAACGGAATTCGTCCAGAATATTTTATAGGAAATTTGTGTGGAAAAAACTACCCTAGTAACATTGATCTTGGACAATTTTCTTGACCAGAGTACTTGACAAAGTTCTTTGTAAAAATTGGACAATTCTTGAGCAAGAGAATTAATCAAGATTCTTTATCATGACTTGGGCAAGACTTTAGCAAGATTCTGGAAGCAGAGCATTTAGCAATACTTTGTCAAGTCTGTAGCAAGAATTTGACAAGATTCTTGGTCAAGAATCTTGACCTACTCTTGCGCGAAAAACGCTAGGTCCATGAGTCCATGAGCGCGCACCTCTCCCTTGTCAATTTTTCTTGCTATATTCTTGCTCAAGAATCTTGACACAGTATCTGTAGCAATTCTTAAGCCAGAATTGTCAAAATCTGCATGCAGTTACTTGATCAAGAATCTTGAGCCAGACTTGCTCAAGACTTGACAAAAATTGATACTGTGGTCTGTTTTTTCAAGCAAGATAGTAAATTAAAAATCGCACAATAAATATTTTTACAACAGGTTTGAATAGTATATGTTTGTGTATAGAATATAGTTATGTTTTATAAAATAAACTACACAGTATATTCACACATCCAATATTCAACTCTGTTTTGAAAATATTCACTGTGCAATTTTTAATTTACTATCTTGCTTGATAAATCAGACCACAGGGTATGCCAACATCACCACTGAAAATAAATTATTTACTTGAAAACCTGTATAGCCACAATAATCAGCCATTTTCCTGTAGTTCCATATACTCGTTTTGCTGATAACTCTAAAAAGACTTCTGAATATTCTATAACTGTTAACCATAACTTAATTTTGTCTCCTGAACCAGGCAAATCAATCTCTCTAGCTTTGTTAATTATTCTGTCATTTAAAAATACCAATAAATTTGATAAACAGTATACTAACTCTGACACCACATGGGAATTATTAATTCTTCCTAAAACAAAACAATATTTTCTCCTATAAGTAGTTTATTTTTAAAACCAGTAGCCCCTAATCCCAATTGGCACTTCTTGGGTTTACAATTCTTCACACACAAAAAATTAAGGTATAGTTTCTCTACATTCATGGTTTAGCACAAATGATGTATGATGATGAACCTCTAAATTCTGCTTTTAAATGACCATAGACTTCTTTAGGGAGGCAGTAGCCTTACCACCTCTGAGGACCAACTGGGCCTGAATACTAGACATAGATCTTATCAGGGCTGTTCTTTAGTTGTGTCACAACTGTTGAAAGGTGTCCTAATGTTAAAATTAGCTAGGTCTGTAGCCTTTTTTTATTTTATGAACATATCAACAAACATGTAGACATGCAAGTATAACATGTATGTAAGTCGTTTACCTGTACCCTGTAGTTGAAAAATTATAATTCAAAATAATTATTTTTCCAAAGTATAATACAAAAGTTATCACAAACTAACTCATTTTGTTTACTTGAACAGAAAATCACAATAAAGTGGCCCATTTAAATAGGGTTATAACTTACCTGCTATGAAATAACTGATCCATTTAGCTGTAACTTCATAGTCATGTAATGACTGGGGGTTTTTGGCAACCCAATTCTTATACGAATTAAATAACTCAGGTAAACTTAATATTATTGATGACATGTTTATTTGTATGTTAAATAGAAAAACACAAACTTTTTTAACCGAAAGAAAATAACCTATATTTTTGACACTTGACTTTTGATCCAACACTGCTTGACGAGCCATCTACCGGTGAATCTTATAACATTACATGTTTTGGACAGTGGCGGGTCTAACCGGTGATTGTAGTTTATTTTTGACAAAAAATGTGTTCTTTGGTGGTTTTACGAAAAACATTATACTCATGGTGATAGGGACCTGGTGATCGAATCCTAGGGTACATTAGGTAAGCTTAAAACATCATTGTTTCAAACAATATGTTTGTATCTAACGTTCACAAGAAAGCTTTCACGGTGCTATAGCCCCGTGGTTTGTTAAAAAATTACTTTTATATGATTTAATTTTATTAAATGTAGATTAGAAAGCAATAATTTATTAAAAACAACCGTTTTAACTTTTATGTCAAAATTATTTTTTTCTGGATTGACCCCAGTCAATGCAGTCTCAAGGATTCCTGTCTCGATTTCTTCAGATCCGTCGATAGATGGCGCAAATGTAAATTTTTAATGTAGGAAATCCCAGGAGCGAGGAGCGCCTATGCACAGCTCTTTATACAACGTTTTTGATAAACTGCGCAAGCGCTTACCGTTTTTCAATATGTTATTTTAAATAAAAAACATTTTTTTACAAAGAAAAAAACACCAAACAGACGCCAAACCAACGTTAACGTAAACCAAGGCCCCCTAATAAAAAAAAGACCAAACAACAAAAAACCAAAACAAAATCTTGCATTGAGAGCTGCATTTAGGAGCTTGTCAGGAGCGCTTTATGCTCTTTATGCCACGTTTTGGTAAACTGCGCATGCGCTGACCGGTTTTCAATATATTATTTTAAATAAAAAACATTTTTTTACAAAAAAAACACCAAACAGACGCCAAACCAACGTTAACGCAAACCAAGTCCCCCTTATTAAGAAAAAAACACCAAATAACAAAAAACCAAAACAAACTCCGGCACAGAGAGCTGCAATTAGGCGCTTGTGAAATCTCTGTATATTCCCAATAAACAATGTATCGGCGGCCGACCGTCGGCATGCCGACGGTGCGACGGCGGTCCGCCGTCGGCAATTGATGGGCGGCCCGCCGTCAATAGGAGACAGTTGCCTACGGTCAAACGATGCTCATTTGCCGCTCTTTTGCCGACCATATTGCCAACCATTTTAAGATCATCAAAGAATGATCATTTGCCGCTCTTTTGCCGATCATATTGCCAACCATTTACCGACCGTTTTAATATCATCAAACGATGATCATTTGCTGCTCTTTTGCCAATCATATTGCCAACCATTTACCGACCATTTTACTGTCAGATTTTGCAAATTGCAACTTGCAATCTATAGATTACAACATAGACAGTTTTCACTGCTCTAGTAGAGGATTTTCCATAATCAATGAGAAAATCCCTACCAAAATGACTTTTGCATTGATCGTTGAAAGGAATTGATCCTTATAAGGATATATAAATTAGAAAGTTAATGTAGTGAAAGCGTACAGATGGTGGCACCATCTATTGTTGCACAAAAGTACTATACTGTATTTTATATTGGTTGTATATCCGTAAAAATTTGTGACCACGATAACTCGAGAACGCTTCTAGCTAAAGTTTTTTTTTTATTTTTTTTTGTTTTTCGCAAAAAGAAAATAAAAAAAAAAATCTGAAAATTTTTTTTGAAAACAATTTTACATCTAAAAAAATCATTCACGAAAATATAAAAATATATTTTGATTATAAAACGTCGAAAAACGTAGAAAAAAGCAATACCAATTTTTCAATTTTTTTTAACTAATACAAGATTTTCCTTGGGGAAACTAAAAATAGGAAAAGCAATGGTTATAATTACCATAATTATTATAATTACTGTTTTAAAAAACAAAATTAAAAAAAAAAATAATTATGTGTAAAAAATATATAATCGGTTAATCGGCGGCATTTTCGTGATTAATGATTCAAAGTGCGATGAAATGCCGCTGTTAGGTCATTTAGTCAGATGCCGACGGCGGCCCGACGTTGAGCCGACGTAGTATTTCGATTATCATTTGCCATAATTTTTCCGACCGGCGATCAGACGTCGTTCCAACGTCGGGCTGACGTCAAATAGCGATGATCATTTGCCACCACTTTACTGACTGTCGGCCGCCAAACCATTGTATATTTGGTTATAGTATGTTCTGTTCTCCTATTGGAGAATTTAAAATATTCTTATTGAAAATCGTGGAAATTTTGTGGAAATCCTTGGCAATTATGTGAAAATCTTCTTTGGCAACACAGCAAAATCGATATATGTCTCAAAAGATTTGTTAAAACTTCTTCAAAGCTTCGTGAAAGATTCGTAAAAGCTTTGTTTATTTTAACGCATCTTTAGCGAAGATTTCACAAATTTTTCACGAAGCTTTGACAAAGCGTTGTTTGTTTAGGGAAGCCAAAATAAAGATTTGGATTTGTGATTTTTGTGAAAATTGAAATACCCTTCATTATCATAACAAGTTTTAAGCTATTTTTCTTATTCTTATTTTTGTTTTATTTTTAATAAAAGTTTTTTTTTAGATTTTTTATACCTCTCTTGGTGGTTAGATGACTAATTTTAATTTTTTTTAAATTAATTTTTTTTAAGGAAATAAATAAAACAACACAAATACATTTTTAGTTAAGTTAGATTAATTGAATTATCACCTTCTAAATAAAAAAATGATTTAAATGATAACCCTATTTTATACAAACCATCAAAGCTTATGTTCGTCAACTTAGGGCCCCTTCCCCTATGTATTTCTCAAATATTATAATTTTGGTAAAAAAGGTCATCGAAAGTACTATAGTACTATAGACTAACTATAGTTAGTCTAGAAGGTTACTTTTAATAACGATAATAGAACTTAAATCAAATTTTTCTTTTAAAACTAAATTTATAACATTTTTTTGAAGGAAATAGGTACCACCTACACTGTAGGTCCTACGGTAAATATTTACATTTTTACATATACACGTAAATTTACATTTCAATTTCTATTAGAATTTTTAGGGCTTGTATACTTTAGAAACTAGACCTACTTACCTTGGAACCTGATTGAAAGCAAAAAGGCTCTTGCATGTTTATCAAGATTTGATTTTATTTAGGTATGTTAGCAAGTCCCAGGACTTGTAAGTACATCTATGATATACAGGGTGTTCCGTATTATTATATTCAAATTTTGTCAGTATATAGCAGACTTAATTCTATGACAAAAAAAAACACAAAAGTGGTTGGTGGGGGTTGGTGTCACTTTTTTGCCCCAAACTTTTTTATCTGTACCTTTTTTGACATTTTCTCAATAAAATATAAGTTTAGTTAAAAATACATAAAAAATGTACTCTTGGCTTAACACTGTAGAACCAACCGTTTTCGAGAAAATTGAAGTTAAAGAGATTTTTTCACGTACTGGGCATCAAAAATAGGGGTGCCGTCTTTTGCAGCGCCAAACTTAGTGCGCCGTCCTTTATCGCTCCGTCAATTACCGCGCCTAAGATATTACCGCGCCATGGTCACTACCGCGCCGTCCTTCACCGTGCCGTCCTCTACCGCGCCGTCCATTACCGCGCCATGGCCAATATCTCATTTAAATTTTTATGAATACATCGAAATCTGCCGATTTTATTTTGTTAGTTCGACTTGAAAAGGGATTTAGGTTTGGAATTTTTCAAATTATAAAATACACAGTTATAATTTATTATTGTATGATTTTTTCATGTGTTTTTTTTGTGTGATTTTGTTCGATTTATACACAAGTGTTTTTTGTGCTATTTTTTATTGAGTTTTAGTATACCGTGCGATTATAAAGTGCCGAACACTTTTTAATGCAAAACTGGCATTAGCGATGAGTAAAATGCAAGAAAGCTGTGTGCGTTTTACTGGCCACCGAGCTGTTGTACGTAGCAATCACATTGGCTTGTCGCGCACAACTCTAACAGAGGCGTGGCTTCAAACGAAGAGTATTTTGTTTTCAAACTGTTCGGCACTGTAGGTACCTACCTAGTATTTCTTTAATCGAAATATTTATTTAGTACAAAAAAAAAGAGTATCAGTTAAGTTACAATTTCGATAGAAATTATCAAAAGCATTAGAAATAAAGATTTGGCTATTTGGTTTGGTTGTTGGTTGGTTGGTTGGTTGGTTGGTTGGTTGGTTGGTTGGTTGAAAGGTATTGTTCAAAATTTATACAAATGATTATATCTATTGTTAAATTAAAAAATATTTTTTTTGTTAAATGTTGTGTCACTTGTTGCAAATAAAACTAAAATCGAACACTATAGATTACATACTAAAATAAATTGAAACCAAAAGTTAAAATAGGCGCGGAAATGTCCTAGGCGTGGTCACGGTCGGCGCGGTAAAGGACAGGCGCGGAAAAGGGTGGCGCGGTAATGTGTGGTGCGGTAAACTAGACGCGGTTTTATCCGGCGCGGTAAAAGTCCAAACCCCAAAAATAGGAACTAAAAATTGCGCCAATAAAAAAATTTTAGTAATGCAAGACGATTCTACACGATTCTACATCAAAAACTATAAAAAAAGTTCCTATACACCTAGTTTCGAAATTCAGTTTTAAGAGTACTACCGTGTCTTAAAAAGTAACAATTCCAACGAACTAATAACTCTTCTCTCTAGAATAGGCATTTCATTCGTTAAAACTGACAAAAACGTCGGCAACATGAATATTCGTCTGTCTTACTCGCACATCTTGGTTCTATCAGAGACAACAATACCAGTTACTGGTAATTGTTATTGTTCAGGCCTGAATACCTACTATTTGTTTTCAAACAAACCGAGATGTGGGCGATACTTTATTTTAACGGTATGCGTATTCTAGAAAGAAGAGTTATTAGTTCGTTGAACACTTCCTAAGTAGGCGTAGCTCCCTTAAAATCAATTTGTGGTCATTTGTATAAGGGTACTTTTTTTAAGTTTTTGATGTAGAATTGTCCTTTTTTATGTATTTTTAATTAAAGAATTATATTTTATTGAGAAAATGTCAAAAAAAAGTACAGATAAATAAGTTTGGGGCAAAAGGGTGACCCCCACCATTTTGCACGTCCCTGGTTAAAATTACCAAACTAAAAATTATATAAAAGATAGCATGTTCAAAAAAATCGTTACTGTAGTTTATGGGTTTTCAGAGATATTAAATAAAAACTACTTCTCATATGTACCCTTAGGAGGGTCGTAGCTCCCTTACGAATAAAAATCGACCTACCACGTTCGTGTTTTTTTGTCTTTGAATTAAGTGTACTATATACACGGTGTATTTGAAATAGCGTCGGAAATTTTAACAGATGCTTCTACATCATAAAATATGACAAAAAGTTCTCATAAACATATGTCTAAAAATGCGTCATAAGGGAGCTACGCCCCTTTGAAAGTGGCTTATTTAATAACTCAGGAACCCTTTGAAATATATCAACGAGGTTTTGCACGTCAACTAATCCTACCAAGGACCGTTTTTATGTGTTATTTTCATATACTTATTTCAACCAGGGGTGTGCGAAACGGGGAGGGCTTATCAGTTTTTTGTCCCAAACTTTTTTCTGTGTAACTTTTTTGCAATTTTATTTCTGAAATATGATACCTCAGGTCAAAATACATGAAAAAGGTACTCTTGTTGTAATACTGTAGGATTAACCGTTTTCGAGAAAAATTCATTTGAAGGTGAAATTCCACGGTTCGAGGACGAAAAATTAAATACTAAAATGTTCAAAACCAAAATTTTAATGATGCAGGGCGAATGTACATTAAAAACTAAGAAAAAAAGTCCAAAAATAAATCCTAATGGAGCTATGGTCTCCTAAATATGCACCATTTTTAAAGGGCTATGGTAGCTTTAAAAGCGTTTTTTCGACCTACATGTATGGAAACTCTTTTTCTTAGTTTTTGATATAGAATAACATTGTATTATTAAAATTTTGGTTTTCGACATTTTAGTATGTAATTTTTCGTCCTCGAACCGTGAAATTTCACCTTCAAATGAACTTTTCTCGAAAACGGTTAATCCTACAGTATTACAACAAGAGTACCTTTTTTATGTATTTTGACCTGAGCTATCATATTTCAAAAATAAAATTGCAAAAAAGTTACACAGAAAAAAGTTTGGGGCAAAAAACTGATAAGGCCCCCCCGTTTGGACTTTTTATGAATAATATATGACATACAAAGATGGGCCTTATTAGGATTAATTCACGAGCAAAACCTCGTTAACATATCTCAAAGGGTTCCTGAGTTATTAAATAAAAACCGATTTTTTTTAGCCAATTTCAAAGGGGCGTAGCTCCCTTATGACGCATTTTTAGACATATGTTTATAGGAACTTTTTGTCATATTTTATCATGTAGAATCACCTGTTAAAATTTCCGACGCTATTTCAAATACACCCTGTATATATACGGACAAAATTTGAATATAACGATACGGAACACCTTGTATATGATATACATATAAATATATAAAAATAAAATATACAAATACATTTAATGGACAAAAACTCTAAAGGACAAAAATAATATCTTACATATAAAAATTATATTAAAACTTAAAAATAAGGTAACTTATTAACAAAAAGGTAGGTAATTTCTTAAAATATAATATGTACGTTCCTATTCTATTAACTTAAATAAGGCACAAGAAAATATCATACCCAGTATCTGAAACATAAAATTTAATTAATATGAATAGAAATGAATACAAAAATAATTTTCGCATTCAATTTTAAATTGAATGCGATGCTGAAGGGGAGCTTACTAATAAATATAAATTTTAAGCGTTTTATGTTTAGTTAAAAAAAAAATGGTGAAAACAGTATGTTTGGACTCAGTTCCTGTAAAGTGCATTAAATTATTCTAAAAATTATATGTGTACGAATGTTAAAAATATAATCGATACATATTACCGCGTGTTACACGGTGGCTTTATCTCTAAAAACTCTAAAAGCGTTAAAATACTTCGCGGATGTACCGCTGTCTGGATTACTCTGGAATAGGGGCCCCTTCATCAATAGAACACACCATCTATCTATTACGTAAGTTAGCAGTCCACTCAATTATATCAAACCTTCCTGGCAGAGTAAGCCTATGGATATCACCCCAATACAATGTGTTTAAGTAGCCTGAAAAGTATCAGTTGTCGCTATTTGAGTGGCGCCATAGCGCTATTCTATTTAAACGCATTTTAACGAAACGACCTATGGACCCAGTCGGTAATTTCAAGAAATAAGTCTGCAAAATGTAGATGTGGTATAAATGTTGTTATTACATTATCCACAGCACCTGCCTGGGGGCTTTCTTTTCAGTCATTAAAACTTTTGGGAAGAAAAAAAAAATCAGTCGGCAAATTTACACCCCCACGAAAAAAACCTCAAAACGCCCCTGCCAGTAATGGCATGCATGTCGTTATGTTAGTAATTTATTTACTATTAAGGGCATCTCCACAGCCTCGCATAAGAACATAATACATAACAATGCTATGCCGTGATTGACTTGATGTGTAAGCCAATCACGGTAGCGCATTCTTATGTTTTATGTTCTTATGCAAGCTTCTGGGTATGCCTTAACTTTGAGCAATTTTTAAGAAAATCGAAGGTTTTTTTTTTGTTCATTAGTAAACTAGCCTTATTTCGGACGGTAGAGAAAAAGTAAGAAAAAACCTCATAAGCAATCCTCTAAAAGCTTTAGTTTAAAGTTTAGTGTTGATCTGTCAAACGGTATACCCTATACCTATACGGTATACCCTATATACCCTATGGATGGATGGATGGATGGATGGACGGATGGGGCAGGGCCGGCCTTTGATTTCGGCGCCCTGAAGCAAGCCTTGAACTTGGCGCCCCTAACAAAAAACACCCTCAAAAAAAAGCTTTGTCCCTGACGGTTTCTATCAAAACTAAGCTTTGTCACTGACGGACCGTCAGTGACGTTTCTGCCAAACCTTGGCGCCCCTCGCAAAAAACACCATAAAAAAGCTTTGTCCCAGACGGTTTCTACCAAGACTTGACGCCCACCCTAAAAAGCCCAAAACTTGGCGCCCCTAGCCAAAAAATAATTTTTGTCCTATGAGGGGGGCTTAATTACCCCCATTACGCCCTTGACGGCCATTGTGGCCGTATATAGGGTATACCGTATGATACATGGCCTCAGGGTACCCATTCTTGACTTTCGGGGAGTAGAATCACTGATAGAACAACGCTTAAACGCCAGGGTATGTATTCTCGGGATCGAGAGAACGCATTCCCGGGAGAAAGGTAGTGTGGGTTGCATATTCTTTCTCTCGAAACGCAAAACTACTTATTCTTGAACTTCACTTCGCACGAAAATTGAGGAACTTTACTTCTACTACTCGGGATCGTGAGAAGCGGTCGTTCACGGAAATTTTGACATATAAGTTAGTCGCGCGCATTCGAATATAACCCTATTTTTGCTTTGGTTTTGTGTTGTTAATTTGAATACCGTTTTGTTTTATAATAGTTAATCGTAATTAATAAAAGATTTTTTATATTTATAAATTATTATACATATTATAATAATATAACGATGGACGATTTGGAAATTGTGGGGGCTGTTGCCCTTTTGGGAGATCTGCAAGATGCGGAAGATCAAATGGAGAACGAATAACGGGAAGTGTTGGCTAGGGCCGACCCTTTCCAACTTTCCAACAAAAAAATTATAGTGAATTCAGGGCTAAACAGCCCAATATTGACAAGAGGGTTGTCCTGAATAAAATTTTAAAGTATTTTTTTTTGTTGGCTGCTGGTGGGCGCAGATCTTTTTCTGTTTTTATTCTCATTTCTTACACATTAATTTTTAGATATTAATTATAAAAATTATTCAAACCATAGCAACTTGTTTCTTCTTCTTTTTCTTGTTTACAAATAATGAAAATAATGACAGCCTGCGCACGCAAACTCGTGTCGTATAATCTGATTGGTTAAAATCCGCTAAAATACTTGGCAACGCTGCAGCCGGCTGCAGAGATCCCATCACGCTCACTACTATTCAAGAATAGCATTTTATAATTTTCAGGAACTTTGATATGATGTGATCAGTTCCCTTCCTACTAAAATTGTTCACGTTCTCTCGAGCCCGAGAATAGATACCCAGTAGAGTACAGTTACAACCTCAGACTCGTTCTATCAGTCGTTCTACTCTCCGAAAGTCAAGACGGACGGACTGGACGGACGGACATCGATAAATCGGCTTTTCGGAATGCATAGATTTTAAAACGGATAAATACCTACATCATAATTTGGAAAACCTTTTTGTTATAACAATACTTTCTTTTCTTAGAGGTCGCTTAACCCGCAGAGGGTTATTATAGGAATCTTTTCTTTGGAAAAAACCCTAGATTTACATCCAGGATTTTCTCCTGCTAATTGGCTATTCCGACTTACCATAATGGATGAAACAACAACACCAGCTGTCCCAAGAACAATGGCATGGCTTTTAACATATTCAGTGGTTACTTGCAGACAGCCCCTATCAAAGCTGGTGAATCGGTTGTTATTCTCTCCAAGAACTCTGCAGTTTTGTCTTCGACCCAAAACTAATCTACAGCACGATTCTGGTATATCTCCTTTCCAGTCTGATTGGCCATAAATACCACAACATTCCAACCTAAAAATATTTACCTACATTAATGAAATTACACTAAAAGTTCGTACTTGAATAGTATATTAAAGCATAAGTTACATAAGACACTATTTTGACGCACGCGTTCATTTTTGGAGAGGGAGGAGAGAGAGAGAGAGAGAGAGAGAGAGAGAGAGAGAGAGAGAGAGAGAGAGAGAGAGAGAGAGAGAGAGAGAGAGAGAGAGAGAGAAACGAAAAAGTTCTTGGTGATGGCGCTGTTTCTTTACCTTCTTTAACTTGTACATAAAACATTAATATAAAAATACTCTAGGCACATCATAAAAGAATGCAAATAAAAAGCCAAGAAGGCTACACCCATCCCTTTCAAAGGCCAATAACCATATATATGGTTCACTTTAACTTGTACATAAAACATTAAATACTCTAGGCACATCATAAAAGATGGAAAAAAAATATACGAGGCACATCATAAAAGATGGCGAATTCGATGCCCTGAATTCAGTTGCCAAGAAGGCTACACCCGTCCCTTTCAAACGTCATGCTGTAAATCTGCTGGCATTTCGCTGTTGGTAGTTGGAAGGTTTTTATTTTTCGCTAGGAACATTTTGGTTTTCAGCCTTACCTTGTTTGTGTCTCATCCCAAGCTTCCGTAATCGGTCTGTAATTTCCGTAATATCTTAAAGAACCTTCCATACCATTTCTTAAAGTCGTTTCAACTTTACCACGGAAGACATATCCCAAAATGCCTCCAACAAACATAGTTACGAAAATAAGGAAGAGCGCTATGAAATACTAAAAAAAATTATAAATTTATTGACCAACGATATGTATCTGTAAACTGTACAGTTTTAATTTTTTGATTTGTTTCATATCTTTAAACCTGTTTTTGGATATCTTTCGGGTACTGAGTCAAACAATTTCTTATATCAATATACCCAAGAACAGGCTTAAAACCAAAAGTATCAATTTTATTTTTGTTATTTATTGCAATAATACTTAATCCACATCTACATAAAAAAAATAAAATAAAAAAAGTTACAGTAGGTCTGCAAGTAGGTACAGAAACAAAAATAATACTGAGACCAAAATTAATATAATATACTAAATACCTATAGAAAAATACTTACTATGACCAGCATACAGCGGATTTCCTTTATGGATCCAAAACAGCCCAAACAGGAAATGAAAGTGACTAGTATTCCTGTGGCAATTAACACGTAGGTTGCTCCGGCGTAAAGATTTGTGCCCAAAAGCTCATTTGCAAAGGATTTATCTATTACAGTCCATATACCAAGAGCTACAACGATCAAACCACCCAACTAAAATACAAAAAAAAATTAAATTACCATTACAAAAAGCATCAGATTCAGAAATATACCACAGTGACCACAGAATGGAAATAACCAAAATTTACCGTTCCATCAACAAATCATGATAATTCGTGTTTAGGGACACAATGCGAGTAAAAAGAGCCAAAAATGAAAAAAATCTGTCGAGGATTTTTTTTTATAATGAAAAACGTAATTTTTTTTGGCGTAGAATTAGAGCATTTTGGGAAACTTTTTCCGACTGGCCTTAAATTTGCACCAAACCTTTATTATATGGTGCTTTATAGTTGGTACGATTCTTCATAGGAATGGTTTTCTTAAAAATAAACCGTTAAGTCAGTAAATGTCAAGAATAAAAAAATGTTTTTGGCGTTTAAACCCGGTTTGAGGGTGAAGTTGATTTTGTACCAACTATAAAGCACCATATAATAAAGGTTTGGTGCAAATTTCAGGCCAGTCGGAAAAAGTTTCCCAAAATGCTCTAATTCTACGCCAAAAAAATCACGTTTTTCGTTATAAAAAAAATCCTCGACAGATTTTTTTCATTTTTGGCTCTTTTTACTCGTATTGGGTCCCTGAACACGAATTATCATGATTGGAACGGTAAATTTTGGTTATTACCTTTCTAGGGTGAATGTGATACGCTATATGGTATCGTTACAAATTTTATAGATCCAAAAACTGAATATTAACTATGTATTTAAAAAAGGTTTTATCAAACCTACATGTAGTTCCTATTTTGTAAGGATTGTAATAAACTTTTAATAGTTTTTAAAATTGGAAATTAAAAATATATCTCGGAATACGCTTGTCTCAAATCTGGTTGATACTGCGGTTTAACAATAAGAACGTTTTATGCAAGGTTGATCAATTAATATAACTTACAATGTGTAATATTAATAAATGATCTTGCGGTTTATGTACCTAATTTTGTTTAAAAATTGAATTGTAAATTTCGAAAAGGACTCATCTCAGGTTTTATCAAAAATTTACTTTTTTGTTCTTTTTTATGTATTCATATAGACCGATATTCTATGAGCGAGATCGGCTCAAATCCTTTCATCATAGTGGTGAAGGTCACGTGACTTTCTGAAACAAATGTCGAAAAGTTCTCATCTCAATGTCTTAAAATTAAACGACCTACAAAAGGAATTTTAAAAACTTCTATTAACCCTTAACTGGTGACGTGGTGCCATTCGTGACCCCACCATAATAAATTATTTCATATTTTGAGGGCATGACACGAATTATATTTTATTTTAATGTTGCCACCTGTAATTTTTTTAGAAGCTAATTACTATACCAGACTATTAAATAAACACTAAGGTTCACATTGACACTAAAAAATAACACAAACAACAACAATATTTTGGACTTTTTTAAATTTGAAATATGGGGTCCTGAATGGCACCAGGTCACCAGTTGTGTTATGTTTTAACCACCTCACCAGTTACGGGTTAAGGAATTCTGCAGTTGTCGACAGAAGCGACATCACAGCTGGACGTCGAAGAAGACTTTTAATAAAAACATTACTTTTGTATTTTTTTGTATTTTCCACAGTATTTTTGTTATTTGCAATAATATGCGTTCTTTACTAATGCCGTTTTACTACTATAGTAGTGGTTTTATAAAACCACCTAAATCCTCAGGTGAAGTTCGAAAAGGACTCATCTCGGGAAACTCTAACGATCATTTTCCCCATCAAATTTTCCTTTAGTAATACTATTTTGCTTTGTTACAATGTACACATCGGTCGGTAATTTTAGAAAAAAAAACTGTTCAAATAAGTCAAATGGCTCAACAGTAATTCAGTTTTTTGTGTCTCCTGAATAATTTTAATTTTCGGAGATGAGCCCTTTTCGAAATTTACAGTTCAATTATAATTTTAGTAAAACCTTCATTTTTCCCATTTCTGATCGATTTTACTATTTACTAATTACCGTAATAATAACTATAAGTTTAAATTCGAATATTGCTAAATAAAAATATTATATATTAAAATAAAATTTTGGGTGCCGTTATAATCCTGGATCAGTTTTATTAAAATTCTGAATGGAGACCTTTGGAGTCAACTTCAAAATGCAATATGAAAATGCGAAGATAGGATAAGATTATACAGATTATCCCTCTGTTTAGTATACACTTTAAAGTAGAATTTGTATCGTATTATGGCCGTGCTGCCCTACTCTAGGACGCCAGTCAAGACTTGTAATTCAGTTGAGAAAAAGCTATGCAGGGGTATGCCGGGGATACGAATTATATATCAAGTGTATACTAAATCCATAGATTACATTAGGCAACAAATTTCAACTTTTTTTGCCCAGATCGGCAAGTAAATTTTTCTTACTAATTCGAGGGCGTAGAATCCGAATCTAACCTTCCAGCACCTAAAATTTTTGAGATATAATGACGTTTTTTTCAAAATCTTTAAAAAAAGTAGGATTTTGAAAATTTTAGGGTATATTAAAAAAAAATACGAGGAATTCAAAAATCTATATTAAAAGGACCTACTGTCCCAGTAAGTACGCGAAAAAAAATAAAAAGTTTAAAATCAAAGTGCAGAGTTTACTTAACTGCTGATTTGTGGAAAAACTATCAAATTTGTATGAAAGACTTAATTTGTAGATTAAAAAATTCTCTACAAAAATATTTATACAAATATTTTTTTATTTTGCTTAGTTTATTCGTAAAACGTAAATAAATGAAAAAGAAATAAAATCAAAGCACACAGTATTAACTTTTTTCCCGAGCCCAAAAAATATATTTTTCTTATCAATTTAAAGGCGCAGAATCCGAATTTGACCTTAAAAATATCCAGAATGTCTTATTTTTAAATTTAAGTACAGGCAATTATGTCCATTTAAAAATAATTTAAAAATATATTGCGTATTTTTTGTTGTTTTTTAATGGTTCTACATCAAAATGTTACTTTATTACATAAGAACCGTATTGCGTAACATATTTTTAGTTCATTTTTACCCCCTAGGGAAAATTCAAGTATTACGTAAGGCAAAATGTACCAAACTTCATACACTTCATACTTCGGTTCTCGCGTTATTCAAGACTGTAAAGATTTCATATTTTGGCTACACCCCCCCCCCCCCCCCTAACAAACACACTCCCTATTAGGGGGGTAGCCAAAATATGAATTCTCTATAATCTATAATAACGCGAGAACTGGGGTTTGAAGTGTATGAAATTTGGTACAATTTGTGTTACGTAATACTTGAACGTTGCCTAGGGGGTCAAAAATGAACTAAAAATATGTTACGTAATTCGGTTCTTATGTAATAAAGTAACATTTTTTTTGCTGTAGAACCATTAAAAAACGACAAAAAGTACGCAATATTTTTTTTATTATTTTTAAATGAACATAATTGTGATGATTTTTGACGATTTTTAGAATGAGTACGTGGCGAGAAGCTTGTCCCGTTATGCACTCCTCTCCTTACCCTCGACCCCTACTTAATTTTGTCACGATCCATATTTTTTTTTAAATATTTTTTTCCATATTATACCTATTTATTCTACCTATGAATTTAAAGTTTTCATATTCTAAGTTGGGTAGAATATTTTTATCTCCCATGATTTTAGAACAAAAGAGGGCTAAAATAATGATTTTTTACCACTTTTATATTATTTTTCTCAGAAACCTTAGGTATTAGAAATATTCTGAGGCCAGATTCGGTCTCAGCGACCCAAAATTAGTTAAAAAACATATGAGTCCAATCAGGGCAAGAAACCATGTTGCCTAGTGTTATCTGTATAAACAAAATAAAAAAAAATTACTTACAAATATGACCAGATTTACAATAAATAAACTGTACTTCATAAAATGGCCACAACCATCCATACTTCTTCCTAAGCCCATATTGATCTTTTTCTTATTGTTCCTTCAACTAAAAAAAATATAATAATAATAAATGGTCTTTATTGAGAAAAAAATGGTGGAAGTTTAGCTTTGCTATTCTTCAACTTAACCCATATAACAAGTTGATATACAATAACAATTATTTAGATAAACCTACGTAAAATACAGTATACATGCACAATAATTATAATCAAATAACATTCATACAAATATTACGATATATTCGGTATAATATTTTCAGTAAATATAAAAACTCGGTAAATATATCAAAAAAAGTATACAAAAGGATATTTAATATTAGAGTACTAGGTATGCAAAAGAAAAAAGAGATGAAACCGAATTGATGAAACGAATTAAATGAATAAAAATAAAATATATTAATATACAGTAGGGTGACCCACAAAAATTTTAAATTGAAAAATTTTGAGGTCTCACCTCCCAAATTGTCTGAAAAAATTAAGCGTGGAGCCCAGTATGCTCCCACGTGTGTATTTTTTATCTTTTTTGAAAGATAAATTCGGTTTTTGGGCAATTCAATTTGATTTTTTTGTCTTTAGAAAAAAAGTCTTTGTGTTTCAGGAACGTGGTTTACTCCCTTAACTTTTTTACTTTTTTAGGTACGTTCGTGAAATTTGCAGTAGATACATTATAGGGTAGAGTGAATTTTTTTTTGCCCAATCAAATAGCACTATGTACCAAAAGTTGCCTAATTATAGCATATAACCTGTAATTTTTTCAAAATTTTTTGGAAGTCGTCTTGATTGACAAACTTAAAATTTGGAAAGTTTGTTCCTTTTATGATGTAAGCACCCACTAAGAAGCGATTTTTCGAAATTCAACCCCTAAGGAGGTGAAACGGGGGTTGAAAGGTTTGTGCGTATCTCAGAGACCTCTTAATCTTCATATTGCTTTATCAAAATTGAAAAGATACGTGTTTTAGGATTTTTTCGATAATCAAAGCAAATTATTACCGAGGGGTAAACCGCTGACAAAATGTTGTACACTTTTAGGAGAAAATCTTCAAAGATTTTTTCGTAACCTTCAAAGATTTCCTCCAATTTGCACACTTGAATTCCTCTGCGGTTTACCCCTCGAGCCTTACCCACACGTTTATTATAGGACTGTTTTTTTTATAAAATCTTGTCTTTTCTAGTTTTAAATAGGTTCATAACCTTTTTTAATTAAAAATAGTTAACGGTAAATATTTGGATGGGGCAAAGAAAAAACAAATTATTAAAATTTTCACCCCTAACCTTATTTTCCAATGCATATTTTTTCCACCTCTAGTAACAAATTAGGATTTTTTATTAACTAGAGAGTTAAAGTACGTTAAGTAGTACCCGTTTCAAGCAAAAACCGCATTTCGCAAAAAATGAGGGTTAGACCTTAGGGAAAGTTCAAGTATTACGTAACGCAAATTGTACCAAAATTCATACACTTTATACCCCGGATCTCGCGTTATTATAGATTATAGAGATTTCATATTTTGGCTACCCCCCCTAATAGGGGGTGTGTTAGGGGGGTAGCCAAAATATGAAATCTCTACAGCCTTGAATAACGCGAGAACCGAGGTATGAAGTGTATGAATTTTGGTACATTTTGCGTTACGTAATACTTGAACGTTTTCTTCAGTATCAGCCAAAAAAGCCCCGAAATTAACAAGAATATTGCTATAATAATTAAATAATTTAATAACAACTCTAGGTAATTATAAAAACTAAATAATAATAATTTCTCTTTCATTCTATATTTTAGACATAAATGAACAAACTTTTTTAAAAAGTCACATACAGTTCCATACGCGACATTTCTTTGGTCTTTGAAGATTTAATTTGGATTATAGCTTGTTTATTTACATGTTACGACATCGTTTGCCCCTAGGGCCCTTTAACTGAAAGAGGTTTATAAATATCAATGAAAATAAATAAAGTAAAATATTTTACCTTATTTATTCTGATTCCCAGATAGCACAAAAGTACCAAGAATTTTCTAGGAATATTCTTGTTTAGAACGCACTATAAATAGGGTCAATCGATCGGTTGTTGCTTTGTCTAGTTTGTGTGTTAGTGTGTTTTGGAGGTTGGTTGGTTTGGGTTTTTTTCAGGCGAAAACTACCAGAAATCCAAACAGCTAACCGCCAAAACACTAGACAAAGTAACAACTGCAGATCATGATCTAGAGACCCCAACATTGACCGAAGAAATATTTTTTTGAAAAAAAAAATGGAATGGTTTGAAATAGATTTGTAGCACTTGAATTATTTGTAATATTGTCAGTCCAGTATGGTATAAAACACCTTCGATCGAAGGTCCCGAACGACTTTAAATAAATAAATAAATAAATAAATAACTAAAAATATTTTTAGAACAAAGAATTGTATGTAGTTAATTATTACTTATAGTTTATTGGAGTTTCTGTATACTTTTTATACTATGAAATTAATGTTCTAGCATTTTGAAACACCCGATATGAATTATGTGTGTTAATAATACACTTTCGCTCTTAGACATGTGCTATGCTCTTGTCCTACTTTTAGGTATTTTATGTAGGTACTACATTATTGTACTCTTCACAGCTTCTAATCTAGAAGAATATACCCATGTAGCACACGTTTTACAATGGATATTCCCAGGATTTACATTGGGGCTTCTCCAGGATATACTTTTGTTACTAAAGCACGGTTCGATTGGGTCGAAGAAAAATGGCTCAACGCGAATCTAGGCTTAAACCATTCCTTATATGCCTGGCGAGATGCCTGGCTTTTATCTCAGACTAAATTCAAAATAATCCATCGACGAAAAAAAATTTATTCAACTTTCTATTTTTTTAGTGTATTTTTTTTTGGATCAAATTTATTAAATTAGCCAATAATATTAAACTTTTGTTATAAAACTTGGATATTTTAACTGTTTTTAACTAATTTGGGTCGCTGATTTCAAAAATATTTATACAATGTATAATACATAAGCAAAATAGGTAGATTATCATAGTTTGCCATGGTTTATATTTCTTGAACAAAAACTTTTACAGCAAAACTGATATTATTTTTAAATAAAAATATATAATTTAGCAAGAGTTTTTTTAATACGCAAGAGTGATCCAAAATTAGTTACAAACAGTAAAAATATCTAATAAAGTTTAATAAACTTCAAACACTACACTGAAAAAAATAAAAAGTTGATGGATTATTTTAAATCTGGTATGAAATGAAAGCTAGACTTATAAGAAATTGTTTAAGACTAGTTTCGAGTTCGGCCATTTTTTTTGTTATCGACCTAAAAAATCGAACCGTGAAACGGGAAGTCGAGCGACTTCCGAACCCGTATATCCCATGGATATACTTCGTACATCCCAAATACCCTTCGTGTATCCCAGGGACGACCCGAGGGGTATTTCCCGGGGACATACTGCCGTATATCCCAGGGATATTCCGAAAGGACATCCCCGAGACATTCCCTCGGGACGTCCCTGGGATGTATGAAGGACATACCGTATATCCTTGGGATATACGGGCAGTATATCCTCAGGACATACCTTTTCGAAATATCCTTGGGATATACTATTGTCCCGGGACATGCGACATTAAAAGGATATTGAGAGGATATCCGGGGGATATTGAGTGCTATATGGGTAAGAGGGTTTAACATTTCCAAAATCGTCACAAAATATCCTAGATAAATTTTACTTTCTCTGAGAAAAGTCTTGCTTTAGTAAAAAAAAATATATTGATTTTTTTTACGGTTTTTGACGTTTTATATCCGAAAAAGTTGATTTTCAACAAATAAAACAATTGTCTGTCGGTCTATCTGTTCATCGATCTGTCTATCCGGAAAATTTGTGACCACGATAATTCGAGGACGCTTTGAGTCGTTCTCGAATTATCGAGAAAAAGTTTTTAGGTCAAAGCCTTTGACCTAAAGACTTTAAATTTGGACCATTAGTTCCTTATCCAAAGTTCTAGGTTGGGATTACTTTTTAATTAAAATTGGAGTGGAGTAAGGGGGTAAAATGGGGTAAGACTACTTTTTTGAATTTTCGTTTTTCAAAAAAAAGTTGTTAAATTTTTTTTTAAACACTTGTTTTTAGCACTAGTATCAAAAGTTAAGTTTTTTCTACTAGTCACTAAAAAATGTTTTGCTCACTCTTGCGTATTAAGAAAACTCTTGCTAAATTATAGATTTTTATTTAAAATCAAAGGGTGTTGGATAAAATTTAATTTTCAACTCGTTTATTAAGTGATTTTATCCACTTAATACACCAATTAAGACAAATAAACATTTTTAACACGTTGGTCGCCACACCCTTATAAAATGAATGTGTCCCACGTCACATGTTCTTTTTACTTTAAATCAAAAAAGGTTTGCTATGACTTTTTACATTTATTAATTATTTTTATTGAAAGACAGAGCTAACATTATTTTAGTATTAAATTGGTGCATGTCAAATGTTATCCAACAACAAATTTAATGTTTATTTCCTAAGCTTGGCAGATGTTTTTTTATTTCAACATAAATTACTATTTAGTGGCCCATAATTCCCCTTTTCACACAAAAATTGACGAAACTATGCATATTTAAATAATATTGTAATCAGTAAAAAAACTGTTAATATTAAGAAAAAATCTTACAGCCCTGTTCTTGCGTGATCTTGCTGATGAATCATCGGCGATGATACATTTGGGCGCGGAATGTGTACTCACAGAACACCAATGTGTGTACTATTTTGTGTACCTGTGCATAAACAATATACGTGTTATATGTGACACTCAGTATAAAAAGAGGTACCTAGTATTTTTTCTCTGTGTGATATTGATTATGAATATTTTTTTAAAATTTGAGTGATTTTTTCGTTTTAGTACATTAATTGCTATATTTATTATTATAATAAATATGTATCATTTTTACACTGTCTTTTTACCGTCTTTCATTATGCGGAATTCTGTATCAAGATATGTTAGAAAAAAAAATACAAATTTTTACATTGTTACGCGTTACACAGGGGGAGGGGGTAGGTGTTAGTAAATGTGACAGTTTGTTACACAGGGGGGGAAGGGGGTCATTTTTTTGAAAAAATGCGTTATGTAATATATGGACAGCCCCTTAGCATATCCTTTTCGTTTGGACTTTTTATGAATTTTGGTACAATTTGCGTTACGTAATGCTTGAACGTTCCCAAAGTGGTATTAAATTGAAAATTTTTCAATTTTCGGTGGTATTCGTGGCGAAAATATCCCGTTATGGTTATGTCTTGTTTTTTATTGGTTGAAACCGATATTATGATAGTTGAATAAAAATAATCGGGTAAATAAAAAAATCTAAACTTTTAGAAAGGAACGAAGAACGGGAGATCTTAACCACTATGAAGAGTATACTGTGAAATGCGAAGCCTTTTACATTCTTTAAGAGGATATAAATTAATTCAAGGATCAAACTTGACCTATACTATAGTAATCTAGGTACAAATAGTACATTTTTAAATTTCAGCGCAATTTGTTAAAAGATTTTTAAAAAATTACCTTATTTTTTTCTGCATTTTAGATACCTGTGACAGTTTTTCTACAAATCGCCCCTAACTTTTTATGAAAAAAACGCAAAAATAGGTATTTTATTTTATTAATTAATACTCGAGTATTTTTACAGGGCCTTTGAATCAGGGGATGTCTGGAGACAGAAGATAATAAATAAGAAATGCTCCTATAACTTTTTCAATAAAAATAATAGAGAGTTACGTAACGCTCCATTAGTTCCCCTCCCCACTCGTAACGCACCGTGACGCTAAGCACTACCCGAGGCACTACCTTTTCCATTCCCCCTAATTCCGCTTCGTATTTTAAGTGTGACTCTTAAGTTTTTTTCGTAATTTTGAAAAAATATTTTTGTTGTGTTTATAGATTCCCTTTTAATTGTTTACATGTTTATTTCCCGTAGTTTATAATAATTATTATAACTATTTAAAATAAATACGGCGTTAACGCCGCACTATGTGTCCAAACGGGGAAAAAGTGTTTTTTAATGCTTGTTTTTTTTCTTTAATATATGGGTTAATTTTAACTTTAAATGATCTATTAAACTTTTTTCTACCTAAAAAAGTATATATTTATCTTTTTTTTTTTGGAAATGAGCACTAAACTATATACGGTGATCTAAAAAATTAAACTTGATATTTTTAACACATTCAACAAAATGTGTAATTTTTCAGTAAATACAAGCCCGTTTGTATTGAAATTTGCCATATTTATAAAAAACATGTTATATTACCGCTTGGGTAGTAAATAACGTAAAATAACTTTGTTTTTAATATTTTTTTCGATAAAAAAGTTTTCGGCTTCGACTTCCTCTGATGTCACTACGACGACGACATCAGGTGTCGAAAATCGCCGGAAGTATTTTTAATTTAAAATTAAATATTCAAAAAATATCAATAAATTATTTTTTTACGTAAATTAAAAAAAAATACACTGTATAAATAGTAGTTTACTTATTTACCGTTTAGTATATTTAATTAATTTTAATGTAAAAAATAAATAAATTAAAGCTTTAGCAGATTTTTTTAAAGATCTTAAAAGAACTGGGACACCCTGTATGTAGTAGTAGTAGTAAATTTTTTGGGTTGGCCAAAGCCGGACAACTAGGCCATTTTGGCCCTTTTTGTCACCCCATGCGATCCCAGCCATTTACTAATTTGAGTCCTCCTTTAACTTGCCCGTCCTTTCAATAAAGGTCAGGATATTGGCCCAGGGGAGATCTCTTAGTTCCTCTTGGTTGAGTCTTTGAGTTTCAAAGACTTGCAACCTGATCCTGTCGTATCTGACACACTCGGCTAAGTAATGAGAGGATGTTTCATCCTTTCCGCACCCTGAGCATAGCGGACTCTCTAGAATCCGCATTATTTTCAGGTGCTTCCTTAGCTTGCAGTGGCCCGTGAGGACCCCTACAAGTTGTCTGAGTGCCGTTCTTCCTTTTTCCAGCAACCAGTCGGTTTTTGATTTGCTTGGGCCAGGGACACCCTGTATAGTATTTTTTTGTTTTGTTTGGAACACCCCATTTTACTGCTTTTTACTGCTTATTTAGCAAAACACTTCTTCCAAAAATTAATGTTATAAAAAAAAATAATTAAAAACACTTTTTTCCCGTTTGGACACATAGTGCGCCGTATTTATTTTAAATGCTTGACCTTTATTAAAATTATAAAATACCTATCGAAATGGAAACCGGATTCTGGAACGTTTTTTAAATTTTCGGGATTCTGGAACGGGATACCGAAACCTGGAATCTCTATATACAATGTTAGGACCCCTAGAGATCACTTATTTTTTAATTTAGGGAGAAACGTTCTGACCATGGCCTATTGCATTATAGGCCTATAGGCCTATAATGATTTTAAATTAGCGTAATATACCTATCTATTCAAAACAAAAAAATCCTTGTACCTACACAAGCATGCATGCGTGAAATCATATTTTAAATTTATTTTCTATAGTAAGGTAAACTTACCTATAGGCAGCTACAAAAAATAAGTATAATCAATATTCATTAAGAAAACACCAAAACTTAAACACATTCTTTAATAAATAAGCGATATATTTTTTTGCGTTTTTAAATATTCTTTTACGCATGCACTCTCCGTCGCGTGGTTTGAAACTGTTTATTTTCTGTATATGTATATTTAAACTCACTTTCGTTTCGAATACTACATAACAGCGACCACTCCTACTTTCCGCATAACCATGGGAATGGGTATGGTATAGCGTAGCCACCTGTGCTTAAACTGCATACCTCGTGATTCACCAAATTGTTTTATTTTTTATTTGACCACTGAATGCATCGATTGCATTTTTTGACGCTGGGGGCCATGCAATAATTACGTCACTCGCGGCGCGCCGTTTGGCAGATAGAGCATAACGGCAGGGTGCCCGCAGATCAGGGAAATCAAGAAAAAGTCAGGGAGTTTGATCAACTGAAAACATTTAGGGAAAACCCTGGGGTCTACATAATAAACTACACCAGTCAACATGAATTTTGTGCCTGGGATAAGTGTAATTACTATAGGTTTAGTGATATCATCCGAAAAAAAATAATATTTTATAAAAAAGTTTGCTTCTGTAGCCAGGAAAACATTATTTACGAGATTATTTCAAAATTTAAGAAAATCTATGACGTTAATTATTTATTTGTTAAAAATCCAAAACAAATATATTTTTATATTTATTTAATAACTTTAATTATTATATTAGTAAACAAAGTTATAAAAAAAAAGTTTAGAAATGAAACCTTGTCCTATTATGTTCATAACTAGAGATCGGATTTTAGCGAATCGTGACGTCAAAATCCATAGCCGGGTACAACAAATTAATAATAATTTTATAAAAATGTTTTATAAGCTATCACATGCTGGGCAAACACGTCAGAAGTACACCTTGACAAAATACAAGTTTGTCAAAACAAGGGAATAAAAGCTTTATTTGGTTTTCACTTTCTAACACCAACTGATGAAATCTTTACAGAAACTGGGTTTTTAAACACTATTAGACTACGTGATTATGAACTAACAAAACTCATATTTGAGCTTCAAAATGGTCTTCTGAAATCAAATCAAAAATTGCAACTAGTCAGTGAGGTCCATGACTATAACACTAGAAACAGGGACTTGATCCACAGAAGTACCAGGCATACCCTCCAAAGTCAAAACTCTCCGGTCTATAGAGGTATTGAAGTATACAATCAGTTAGATGAAAATTATAAGGTGTTGAGTGAAAATCAATTCAAGAAAAAAGTAAAAGAACATTTTTTACAACTGTGATATTCTTCTTTTTTATAATGTTAGTCTGATATAATGTTAGTTTATATTATATTATGTTAGTTGGTTTTATATTATGTTAGTTAGTTTTATATTATATTATGTTATATTTTTGTTGTGTAAATTTTAAATTTATTTATTTATCTATCTATATTATAATATTTGTGATATTTTAAAGTATTTAGCTAGGCCTAGTTACCAGTTTTGTACTGCATTTTAGGTCAGAAATATATTATTAAAAAAAAACTACTACATTTGCAAAGAAAAGTATATAAATATTATGAAAATCCCCTAACGTTTTTATTTAAGTAAAAGAAAATTAAAAAAAAAACATAACAGATCCGAAAAATATAATTTAGTTGGACTTTTAAATAATCCAAATTTTATTTAATAGTATTGTAACATGGTGGCTGGGTATTACTTTTATAAAGTTTAAAAAAAATCTGCCTGTCCAATTCTTTTCTATTCGAAATAACAGCTCATGTGACGTTTATAACCTGTGAAAAATGTTTTTAAAAATTTCTTCGAAATTATTATTTTTACTCAATTCTTTTGTTTTTCATATTATAAATAAAATACAAAATTACACAACTAAAACATATAGTATTTGTAGGAAAAATAAACTACCGACGAAATCTTTTTGTGTTTTATTCAGTTTGTGAAGAGGTGACTGGAAGGTGAAATCTAATTGAACTCGTTATATAAATGTACTCTGCAGAGATCTAAAAGCTCTAAACTTGTGTCCGTATGCGTGCGACGAAATCAGTGTGATGTAAGATCAAACGTGTACCATGTACGTTATTTTATTGGTTAGAATCACGCGCATGCGAAAACAAGGTTTTTATCGCAAGTAAATTGAATCATTTCGTTTGACTTAGCAATGCGAATTAATTTCTTTTTTTGCTTTAACTTTTTCTTTTTTAATATACCTATTGGGCCTAATCTAATATTCATTTGTCACCGTTCATTTCATTAGTTAAATCTCTTTATAAAATGTTCGTAAAACCATTACTTACTACGGTTAAATCGTGGATTGAAGATTATCCAGAACTAGAGTTCAACGGCAATATTTTACACTGCACATTTTGTAAAAAAGGCCTAACCTGGGAAAGAAAACTAATATTTTAAGACATTTGAATACAAAAACCCATAAAGGAGATGAGGAGCAAGGACAATTTAATATTTAAAGTAAGTAAAAAACATACAAAATTAATTTTAATCACAAGTTATAAAAGTCACGTGACCTTTTATTGCGAATAAAAAACGATTGGCCAGGCAGATTTTTTTTAACTTGGTAAAAGTAATACCCAGCCAATACTATAAAATGAAATTTGGATTATTAAAGAGCCCAACTAAATCGTAATTTTCAGAATTGTTATTTTTTTAAATTTTTATTTACTTAAATAAAACGTTACTGGATTTTTATAATATTTATATAATTTTCTTTGGTAATGTAGTAGTTTAGCAACATATTAGACATTTTTATAAAATAAATATGAATTTGTTAACTTATTGTACCCGGCTATGCATTTTGACGTCACGACTCGCTAAAATCCGATGTCTATTCATAACCCTTACCCTTCCGAGCAGGGCCGGATTCGGGGGGGGGGGGGAAGATTCCCCGGGGCCCGGACTCGAGGGGGGCCGGCGTCGACAATTTATTTTAGTTTACAATAAACGGTTTATTTATGTATACTCCCTCCAGAACGATAATGGCGCCAAAACAAGCAAATATACAGAGCCTTTTTCAAGTGGGCCATAGACATTAAAAATTTTAAGTTAAGTTAAAATTCGTAAAAAAATTGCCTGCGGCGCTAGGCTATTCTATTTTTAGATTTTAAAACTTAAACGTATAAATTGTGAAAATTTTAGCCGGTGGCGCTTGAGCCTTTTTGCATATTTGTGAAACTTTAAATTGTAACAGTGTTTTAAAATTAAAATGAACTATCAATTTGTAAAAATTTTCGCCTGCGGCGATAGGGCTTTTTTACTTTTTTTATTCGTGCTTGTAAAAATTAAGCGTTAAATTCGTAAAAAAACTGCCTGCAGCGCTAAAGCTTTCTTGCAATTTTATAAAATTTAAAACAATGTTTTAAAATTAAAATTACCCATTAAAATTGTTATAATTTATATAAAATTTCTAAAAAAATTATCCTGCGGCGCTATAGCTTCTTTACTTTCCCAGAACGATAAGGGCACAAAGCGAAGCAAACATGCAGGCTCTTTTCCAAGTGGACCATACAACTTCAAATTCGTAAAAAAATTTCCCTTGGTTTGGCTTTTAAAACACACTTAAAATTAAAATAGACTATACAATTTCTAAAAAAATTCGCTTGCGGCGCTATAGCTTTTTTAGTTCCCCAGAACGATAAAGGCACAAAACGAAGCAAACATGCAGGCTCTTTTCCAAGTGGACCATACAGCTTAAAATTCGTAAAAAACTCGCCTGCGGCGCTAGAGTTCTCTTGCATTTAAACTTTAAAGAGTAACACCTTTAAAATTAAAAGAGACTATAAAATTTCTAAAAAAAATCGCCTGCGGCTCTATAGCTTTTTACTCCACCAGAACGATAAGGGCACAAAGCGAAACAAATATGCAGTGGACCATACAGCTTCCAATTCGTAAGAATTTTCGCCTGCGGCGCTAGAGTTTTCTTGCATTTTTATTATTATTATTATTATTATTATTATTTTACAGGTAGGCGGCATAGCCGGTAAACTGTATAGTTAACAAAATATACGAAATAATTACATTGCCATATTCTAAATATAACTTAAAATAAAACTTAAACTAACTAGTTTTAATTTCTAATAACACAGACAAAATCACAAAAGTAAGAGCAGGGATCATAAAAAGGAGTTCCAAGCTCTATCAAGTCTATTTTTAAAACTGTTGACACTGGGTGCTGAAACTATATCTTCTGTGAGGGCATTCCAGTCGTTCACCACGCGATTACTAAGAAAGTGGGTTCTTGGAAGCTTTCGGCAAAAGTCTTTCTGAAGTTTTAGAGAGTGACCTCGGAGTCTTTCATTGGGGTTATGGTGAAAGATTTGAATACTACAGGAATAGTGGTTATGTAAAATTTTGTAGCACTCTATTAGGTCACCTCGTCTACGGCGGTTTTCCAAGGTGGGCAGGCGGAGCACTCTGAGTCCTTCTTCGTAGGGGAGATGTCGGAGTTCTCTTGGTATCTTTACGTTGGACTTTCTCTATAAGATCTATGTCCTTTTGGAAGTAGGGAGACCACACCACCATAGCATACTCAACAATGGGTCTGACGTAACTTTTATAGAGTTTGGTGAACATCTCAATATTGATATCACTGAAGCTACGATTGATTAGGTAAAGCAGAGTGTTGGCTCGCTTGACAGACTTTGCTACTTGGTTTTCCCATTTTAGGTTTGAACAGATAGTGACGCCAAGGTTAACCTGTTCATCAACTCGATTAAGTCTGGTATCGTTGAGTATATAGCTTAGGTGGGGGTTATTATTTCCAATGTGCAGCACAGAACACTTTCGTACATGCTACCATGATCAACTGATGGGTTGCAGAAAAATTTCGAGTCATCAGCAAAGAGGGTGCCATCACATAGCATGTTCAGTGCAATATCTGCTATATATAGCAAGAACAGAAGGGGACCGAGCACTGAGCCTTGTGGCACTCCACTGATGACTTCATATGGGTCAGAGAGAATTCCTTCAACAATCACCTGAAAAAGCCTGCCATTTATGTACTCTCGGATCCATTCTAAAAGCTTATCCCTAACTCCATAATGGTGAAGCTTATAGATCAGTCTTTCAAATGGGACAGTATCGAAGGCCTTTTCAAAATCCAAGTAAATGATATCCATTGGAAAACCATCATCAAAAGCCTTTGTCCAAATGTCCAAAGCAGAGAGCAAACTAGAAATTACTGATCTGCCTTTTAGGAACCCATGCTGGTTACGGAAAAGATTTTGGTGATTTTTCATAAAAAAATCAGTAAGTTCTATTGCGATGATTTTCTCCATGCATTTACAAGGAATTGAGGTTAGGCTGATTGGACGATAGTTACTTGGCTTAAGTTTATCTCCTTTTTTGTATATGGGGACAACGTTTGCCATTTTCCAGCTATCAGGGAGTGTTGCACTGTTAAAACTTTCGGTCATGACATCAGCTAACGGTTTGCTCAGTGATTGTGCGCAATTTTTTAGAAAAATCGGAGAAACATTGTCTGGACCAGGACTGGAGTGCATGTTTAACTCGCTGAGAACCTTTTTAACTTTTTCGGGCGTAAAATTAATTGTATCAATGACAGCTTCAGAACGTGTTTCAGGAGGAAGTTGGGGAAAGTTGTTTAAGGGCTCTCTAGTAAATATTTTGTGGAATTGCTGGGCAAAAATGTTGGCCATAGCTTTTGGATCACTGCATGTTTCATTGTTGACAGGGTTGGTGAGGGAAAGTGATTTAACCTTTGATGAAAGTGAACTGGTTATATATTTGTAAAAGTTTTTTGGTCCAGCAGAAATGAGATTTTTCTCGTAGCTTCTTCGTGCATCACGAGTCTGGGTTGATAAGTTGTTTTTAGCTACTAGATAAAGTAAACGGTCACCTTCTTCACCACTTCTCCTGTAGTTATGCCACAATTTTCTTTTCTTGTTGATAAGTTTTTTTAGTGTGTTGTTAATCCAGGGCTTTATGGCACATTTCTTTTTTTCAGTTATTGGAATAAAGTTGGAGTTGACATTGTTGACAGTGTTAACGAATTTTTCATATATTGGCAAGGTGGAATTTTCATCATATGTAGCATAAATAAACTCATTAATTGTATCATTATCGGCTTTCCAGTAGTTAAGTTTTTTAATAGCCTTCATATACTTAGGGTGCAAGTTGACTTGGAGGGTTGCCTCTAGGGTCACATGATCACTGCAACCAATTGGGGCGTGATATTCAACGTTGGTTATAAAATTTTCGTCCGATGTCAAAAGCAGGTCCAAAGTTGAGGGTCGGTTGTTTGCTCTAAATCTTGTAGGATTTGCTATCACCTGGTGCATATTGGAGTTATTATATGAATCTAGAAACTGGCCAGCAGCTCTGTCCGCCATGTCAAGTTGTTTCAAATGCCAGTTTATTTGGGGGTAGTTAAAATCACCAAATAATAAAATTGTACTTGGAGTGTGGTTGAATGATTCAATTAAATTACAAAGTTTTTTGTTCTCATCAATTGTACAAGTCTGGGGCCTGTATATACAACCCAGCAACATTTCCATGTTATTTATTTTGATATTCACCCATAGGTTGTCAATAACTGATGGTTCATTAATAATTTTTTTTGATAACCGTATTATTTGAGCTTTATAGCCATGAATTATATTTTTAATAAATAGGCACACACCACCTCCTCGGGCATCGATCCTATCCTCCCTTAGAAAAGCATAGTTGGGTATGTTAAACAGTGAGTCAAGCAGAATAGGTTTCAGCCATGTTTCAGTTAGGAAGACAATATCAGGTTGACGTGCATTAAACTCTGATAAAAATTCGTTGATTTTATCAGGAAGAGAAGCTATGTTTGTATATAGTATACTTATGGGTGATATTACAGGGGTATTTACTTTTTTGGATCCTCATTGACAGCCTTTTGTTTGATGATTCTTGGGACACCATCTAAATATTTAAGTTTAAGATTGGTTTCGCCTTTTTTTTTACGCTCATCAAGGGTTTGAAGAAGGGTTTTTAAATATTCGCGTTGCAAGGGTGTTTGGTCCCATTTTATATAGATTTCACCATCTAGGACTGACCTTTTCCTCAGTACTTTAATTGCATTTTCCGAGTTGTTCAGTATGACCCGGATTGGACGTACCTTATCTTTGGTAAATTTACCTAATCGAGTGATTTGATTGCACTCGATAGAGAGATATCTTTCAACTTTGTTTACTACTTCCTTGACTCTAGATAGCTCATCTTTAATACGTTTTTCAGGGTTGATAACATTAGATTTCTTCACACCAAAAATTAAGATATTTTTCTTTATCCTGCATTTCAGAGACTACTGGTTCAACATTTCTAACTGGTTCAGCAGGCACAAATGATTTCTTTTCAAGTTGACTGATTCGAGTTTCGAGGACATCCACATTTTTGTTTGGAAGGGCTGAGGCCACCATTTCTGCATAGGTAGGAGACTCGACTCTCGTTTTAAGGTCTTGTAATTCAGTATTTACTGCATTGAGATCAGCTGGTGTTGCATATTGCGGTTGAGAATCCACTTTAACTTTTAGATCGGAAAAATCGCTTTTAAGTTTGTCGAATTCATTACACATTTTGGGCAGATTATTTAAAAGTTCCTTGCAGTCGGTGCAAAAGAAAAAAAGAGTGCGAGACTTTGTCATGAGAGCTCGGACTTCGGACGAAGAAAGTTTAGTGCACTCTCTGCAAAAAACATGCCTGCAGAAATCACAGGGTCCTCCAAATAATCGTTTGTCTTCTCTGTTTTTGGTGACATCTTCGTGAATGCAGCTTTTTTTGCACTTATAGCAATCTTGCGAATTCATTTTGAGGTTATCACTTCACATTCGGATTAAAAAAAAAAACATTTATAGGCACGATAAATTTTTGTTGAATGTATTCACAATGATGCAGATTATCGATTTTAGGTACAATTAACAAATAATTAAGAGTAAAAATAGAAAATTTGTGATAATATGCGACTTTACTTAATTTTACCTTTAAATAGTAACACCTTTAAAATTAAAAGAGACTATAAAATTTCTAAAAAAAATCGCCTCCCTATCGAAAATATACGATAAAATATATAATAAAACCGAATAAAAAAAAATTAGTCGGATTTTATTAGGAAGCTTCACTAGTAGAAATTTAACGTTAGAATAACGTTTTTCTAACGTTAGAAAACTGTATAAAAGTACGTTATAAAATATGTGCAAATGTCCCGCTTTTTAACGTTAGAATCAAACGTTAGTTACAAACGTTAATCTAACGTTAGATTTTTAAGTTAGAAATACGTTATAAGTACGTTTAATTTCTAACTTTCGGACTATTCATAAAAATAAATCTTAATATATTTTAAGAATCATAATATTTTTAAACATAATTTCGTTACATTTATTTATAAAATAGCCACCTTTTTAGGCGGCCCTAAAAATTTTTCGTGTAATATCCTGTTATACTTCGATAAATACGTTTACCTCTCAGAAAAACTTTATATTTAGTTAGTTAATATTTATTTATACATTCAGAATCTTAAAATATTTTTTCAATTATAGTACAGCGTTGCCAGACTTACTATTATTTTGACTTTTGGGGGATATATTTTTTAACTTATTATAGAAATAATAAATGATTATCAAACCAATTCACATAGCTCTCTGAAATGAGTATTTTCTACTAAAGCTTAGGTATTAATAATGGATATTTAAAAAATATTTAAAGTTAGAATAAGGTTAGAATTTAGTTAGGAAACTAAACGTTAGATTTATGTATTTTATAACGTTTTTGTCAAACGTTAGTTTTTAAGGTTAGATTTATATATTTTATAACGTTTTTGTATAACGTTTGGGACTAAACATAAAAATGTCACTAATCTAATGTTATGTCTCGTGTTATGTTAAGTTAGATTTATGTACTTTTCTACCAGGGTTTTATTAGGTTTTAGTCGATTAGTGAAACACTTTTGATTTTAAAAATCCGACTTAAACCGAATTAAAAAAATATATTAGGATTTTGTCGTTCCTCGCTTTATCAGAACCAAGTCGGAATCCTTATAAATATTATTTTAGTTGGATTCTATTAGGAAGGTTTTATTAGGTTGTAGTCGGTTTTGATTTCGAAAATTCGACTTAAACCGGATAAAAAAAGAATTGTTAGGATTTTGTCCTTCCTCGCTTTATTTATAATTATGTCATTAATATTTATGGTACTGGTGGGTAAAGTAAGATATTGGCTGACGCCTCGCAGGTTAATTTTCGAGAGGGCAATATCGGTTTACCCATGAGTGCTATACAAGGTTTTATCCAATAAATAGCTTAGGAATTTATATTTTTATTAAAAATTTTAATGACATTTACAAGAAAATAATTTGACAGTTGAGTGGGTAAAATAAATAATTATCCACTCAATAAAGTAAAAGCCACGCGGGGGTTATTATTGAGTTTATCTATTTAAAATAAAGCTGGTAATTATCTGTATGTATTGGATAAACAATATTTACAAATATCAAGTAAACTCCTTTATACATCAGGTAATTACAAAAACACGTCATTCCAAAGAACTTTTACCTTTTTAGGTAAAAGTTCTTTGCGTCATTCACATATTAACTTTACAATACGCAATATTAATACTAGAAATAGGGGAAAAATAGACTGCCTCGGTGAAGATCCCGATATGGCATAATTTTTTTCAAAAAAGTTCCCTTTTTCGTAAAACGAAAAATAAATTGAAAAAAAAAAGGTTTTTGGAAAAAAATACCCCCATTTTACCCCCTTACCCCACCACGATTTTTACCAAAAACAATCCCAGTCTAGAACTTTGGATAATCAACCCATAGTCCAAATTTGAAGTATTTAGCTCGTTCTTAAGTTATCCTGGTCATAAATTTCCCGGACACAGACCGACAGACAGCCATTTTTTTTTTTTATTGAAAGAAATATTTTTTGAATATAAAACGTTGAGAAACGTAAACAAAAGCAATAATTTTTTTTCGATTTTTTTTACTAACTTTCCTTTGGAAAAGTAATAAGTTTTTTATTAAAAACTGTTACGAATAAAATATGCAAAAAAACTAATAAATTAAAATAAAAGCCTCGATAAAAGCTTATCCGACTTAAAACGACTAAAATTCTTAGGCGATTAGGATCCTACTACTACAAACTAATAAAAATTATTTAATGTATTTTAGATTTTAAGCTTTCACGGCCATTAAGATATAAAGAACTTTCACTTTCGGGTTTAGACCGTGTTAATGGATTTTCACTTTCCGACGTTTCGTCTCTTACTACTAGAGACATCTTCAGGGATTAATCTGAAACTAAGTTTCGAATAAACTTGTGTCACTATTTATGACGAGTTGTGGTTATTCACCCGTGACGAGGTTTTTCCTATCAAAGACTTCCATATTGCAGGTAAGTGGTAACCAGTGTCCCGATTGATATTGTTAGGATGCTTGATGATTTCTATCGATTCCCGTATCTTCCTTGGCATTTTTCTGTTTTCTGTTAATATTTGTTTTGATTCAGACAAATTGATTTTATGACCTGTTTCATGTACATGTTCGGCTACTGCCGATAAGGAAATTTGTTTCTTTTTTATATTGCGCTCATGCTCTTGAAGTCTTGTAGAAATTTTTCTCTTAGTTTCACCTATGTAAACCGTACCACAGGAGCAGGGTATTTTATATACGCCTTCTGAACTCAGGGGTATTTTGTCTTTTGTTGAAGTCAAACATTGACCTAATTTTTGGTTGGACCGAAATATAGGCTTAATATTTGACTTCTTCAAAAGTTTACCTATTTTATCCGTGATACCGCTTACATAGGGAAGTATAACTTGTGTCTGTCTGTCATTGTCACTATTGTCCTGTTGTTTGGGTCTGTGATTTCTGTATTTGTATATGGTCTTATTAATGTCTTTTTTGGTATAACCGTTTATGGTCAAGGCTTTGGTTAGTTTAAGGAGTTCTGTGTCTAGGGAATTCTTGTCTGAAATCATGAAAGCCCTATGAACAAGTGAATTAACTACCGAGCGTTTTTGAGAGGGATGGTGATGTGAAAATGCGTTTAGGTATCTGTCAGTGTGGGTTTTCTTCCTGTATACCGAGTGTCCTAAAAAATTCCACACACTTTGTACAAACCTTATCGACAGTGACCCTGGACCCCTCGGACATAATGGTTAGTTTCGACGTAGAATCTCTATTGACTAACGTTCCCGTTCCCGATACAATAAATATTATACGAGACCTACTTACAACTGGAAATCTTGACCCTAAGTTATGTAAATTATTTGAAGCTTGTCTGACATCTACATATTTTCTGATACAGGGAGAGTTCTATGAACAAGTGTCAGGCGCCGCAATGGGATCCCCATTATCACCCCCTGCGGCCAATGCTTTCATGGAATACTTCGAGAAAAAAGCTATTGAGTCATTTCCATTAAAACCTAAAATTTGGCGCAGATACGTAGACGATGTCTAAGCTATTTGGCCCCATGGCATGGAAAGCCTTCAAGGTTTTCTAAATCACCTCAATTCCCAACATAAATCTATACGGTTTACGATGGAAATTGAGAACAACGGATCACTTCCCTTTTTGGACGTTTTGGTTTACAAAACGGAAAATGGCTCAATAGGACACTCGGTATACAGGAAGAAAACCCACACTGACAGATACCTAAACGCATTTTCACATCACCATCCCTCTCAAAAACGCTCGGTAGTTAATTCACTTGTTCATTGGGCTTTCATGATTTCAGACAAGAATTCCCTAGACACAGAACTCCTTAAACTAACCAAAGCCTTGACCATGAACGGTTATACCAAAAAAGACATTAATAAGACCATATACAAATACAGAAATCCCAGACCCAAACAACAGGACAATAGTGACAATGACAGACAGACACAAGTTATACTTCCCTATGTAAGCGGTATCACGGATAAAATAGGTAAACTTTTGAAGAAGTCAAATATTAAGCCTATATTTCGGTCCAACCAAAAATTAGGTCAATGTTTGACTTCAACAAAAGACAAAATACCCCTGAGTTCAGAAGGCGTATATAAAATACCCTGCTCCTGTGGTACGGTTTACATAGGTGAAACTAAGAGAAAAATTTCTACAAGACTTCAAGAGCATGAGCGCAATATAAGAAAGAAACAAATTTCCTTATCGGCAGTAGCCGAACATGTACATGAAACAGGTCATAAAATCAATTTGTCTGAAACAAAACAAATATTAACAGAAAACAGAAAAATGCCAAGGAAGATACGGGAATCGATAGAAATCATCAAGCATCCTAACAATATCAATCGGGACACTGGTTACCACTTACCTGCAATATGGAAGTCTTTGATAGGAAAAACCTCGTCACGGGTGAATAACCACAACTCGTCATAAATAGTGACACAAGTTGATTCGAAACTTAGTTTCAGATTAATCCCTGAAGATGTCTCTAGTAGTAAGACACGAAACGTCGGAAAGTGAAAATCCATTAACACGGTCTAAACCCGAAAGTGAAAGTTCTTTATATTATTTAATGTTTTTAATTGTAGGTTGAAAAACAGAAAGTTCCTAATTAATCCGACTATATCGTTTAGTCGGTTTTAAACCATGTTAAAATCTAATAAAACCGACTAAAATTTTTATTAGATTTTATTGGGACCTATTAGAAATTTTCGACAATTTTTTAGCCGTAAAAAAACAAATGACTGTCGCCTTCGACAAAAATCATAACATAAAAAATACAACATATTTTAAAGTGTAAAACAATTTTGGAAGTAAAGATAATATATAGGTAGGATTTATGGATTTTTGAAAAATGGTCAATTTTTATAATAAATTTTATTAAAAAAAAATGTAACACAAAATAGTTCAATAAATTATCTACAATTGGTGACTGACATTTTTTAACTAGTTAGTTTGTCTAAATTGATAACAATATTTTTAAATTAAAGTTTCCTGAATAATAATTAATTAACCGTACGTTTCGCGGGAAATTTTAAAAGCCATCGATACCACACGCCAACTGTTTCAATTTGATTGGTCGACGCAATAATTTATCGGCTACCTCATTGGTTGATTCCCTCTAGAACAAAAGTCATCCATTCGTTTTGTTGTCATTTCTCAAATGCCGTACTAAAGTTCCAATAAAGCTATATTTAATTAAGAAATCTTATTAATAGGTATGTTATGTTATTATTTTATTGTATACTTTCATTAAAATTTAGACAATATTATTTAGGTGCATATTTTTTCAAAACTTAAGGTTGTCAAATTTTTTAGGTTAGTAAATTTTTCTACACCCTAATTCCGGATAATTTAATTATATTAATCTTCCCAACACCCATTTTTAATTTTCTGATGAAATAATAGTTGTTTAGTTCAAAATGCTTATGATTTAATTAAGTTCTTTATTTTATTGATTTAGTTTTGGACAAATTTCCCATATCAAAAAGCAAATAACTAGACGTGTTACCTATTACAAAATTTAAGTAAATAAAGTTTATATAAAATCAAATGGGTTTAGGTATTTAGATTTGTTTTTTATTTTATTTTTAGAGTACACACACTGTGATCATGAAGAAAAACATATTGGGTTTCTTATTTATGATAGTTTTTATTAGTGCTGCTTGGACTGAAGATGTAGATGTAAGTTTAAAACTGATTTTTCCTTATTAAGTTTCACACTAAATGAAGTAAAACTAGAATTTGCCAACATCAATTACAGCCCTGTGACAGTAACATCAATTAACAGCAACTAAACCCAAACACGATACAATAAATTTTATGCCAGGCAAGACTTCAATGCAAAATTAAATTAACTTTTTAGTTTTTGCCCAACAAGCGCCAAAATAAATAATCTTAGTAGCTCATTAGCTGGTCTCTAATGGCCATTATTTCAATGGAGCTCTCTACAACTAGAATTATGAAACAAAAGACGTCTACCCTATCTTTATCTCATTTGTGCTACACTTTCCAGCCAACCAAATAAATACTGTATTTGTTTTTCATACAACAAATACAGTATTTATTTGGTTGGCCGGAAAGTCTAGCACTGAGCGGCACGAACAAACACACCTAATGTGAATCTGTAGAATAAGATAATTCTACTAAAATTTAGATGGCGACAGTAATTTCTTTAATAAAAATAATAAAGTTACACTTTTTGCCCGGCCAAGTAAATATTGTATTTGTTCAACAAAGAACAAATACAGAATTTGTTTGGTTGGGTGGAAGTGGGAGTGTATGTATGTCTTTTATCCTTTTTGGTAGAACTTTTGTCCCTGTCTAATGTAACAGGAGAAATCGCCATTGATAGTAAACTGTTGGTAATGAAACCAACACTTTTTATTTTACCATAATGACCATTTTTCAATTGCCTAAAAACTTTTCTATTAAGTAA
>OY294050.1:29631684-29723232 GCA_958510825.1 Brachypterus glaber
AAAACCCCTTACAGCATCATGTTTGGACCGGACAAGTGCGGAAACGACTACAAACTTCACTTTATCTTCAAACACCGCAACCCACTGAATGGTACAGTCACTGAAAAACATTGCACCAAGCCCAAGGAACGGCTCGAGGAGATTTACGACGATAAACTTCCTCATTTGTACACTCTAATTATAAACCCAGATAACACTTTTGAGATTAGGATCGACAGAAACGTGGTACATTCCGGAAGTTTATTGGAAGGTGCGTTATTTTTTTTTTTTTTGAGATGCATAACGAAGTCTGACCATATTTGTAAATACGTTTATATTAATTTGTAGAAGTTAACTTTGTCTATTTTTGTCGGAAAACTCAAAATGACATTTCTGATCTAGATTAATGGATTATTCTTTCCAGATTTTGCTCCACCTGTAAACCCAGACAAAGAAATCAACGACCCAAATGACAAGAAACCTGAAGATTGGGATGAGCGCGAAAAAATCCCGGACCCAACTGCTGAGAAACCCGCTGATTGGGACGAAGACGCTCCACCTCAAATCATAGACGAAAACGCGCTTATTCCAGAAGGCTGGCTCGAAGCCGAACCCACGAATATTCCTGATCCCAATGCGAAAAAACCCGAAGATTGGGATACTGAAATGGACGGTAAGATATTTTTTTATTAATTACACCCACTGCATGGGTCAGTATTGCAGTACTGACCTAGAAAAGTAATTAGAAAGATCAGGGTTACCTAAAACTAAAATTTTGCCTAAGTTGGGCGCCAAAAAGAGGTAGCCGATAAAATTCAATTTAAATTATTTTCTGAGGGTTTTGGTAATCTTTTTTTGAATAATAATTGATTGAAATTACGAATGAAATTCACCCATTATACAATAAGTTATAATCTTATCTTCAGGTGAATGGGAAGCACCTCTCATTGAAAACCCAGTTTGTGCTCAAGCCCCAGGTTGCGGTCCTTGGGAGCCCCCACTAATCAACAACCCAGCGTTTAAGGGCAAATGGAGAGCCCCAACAGTCGACAATCCAAACTACAAAGGCAAATGGATTCCAAGAAGGATCCAAAACCCAGATTACTTTGAAGATTTAGAGCCGTTTAAAATGACTCCGGTATCTGCCATAGGTTTTGAGTTATGGTCGATGTCCAAGGACTTGCTCTTTGATAATTTGATAATCGCTGATGATATGGAGGTCGCTGCGCAATGGGCCGCCGAAACTTTTGATGTAAAGAGAACAAAAATTGCGAGGGATTCCGTAAGTTTTGCCTTATATTAAACCTTAAATTATAGTCTATAATACTCCAAATATTTGTTTAAAGTTTTAATTCTCATACGCCACTTTATAGTATATTAAAGTACTAGTTTCATAACATACGTTTTTAGCGCACGAGTACAAGTTTAAAGTACTAGTGCTCTAACGAGTGCTTTATACAATTTTTTCTATTTTGCTCTAAAATTTAAAAAAAAACTTACATTTAAATTGATGACTGATATTGATTTTTGTTTTGGGTTGGCATTACAGTTTACACTATGTTTAAAATTCTAAGAACAAATGATATTTTGATATATTTTACAGTCATCTCTTCTTTTTTCACTGCAATTAACCAGTCCACAATTTTAACACGGTAAAAAATAACCCAAACACAAAATGTTGTAAAAGATTAAACTTTAAATTGACATTGACATTTGCACGCAAAACGTCAAGAGATAGGCTTTTGTTGGCAACACCAACCCAACAGAAAAAAAAGTAGAGACCTCTTGTGGGCCTATAAGAACACGCAAAATGCGTGTGATTATGAGCTTATAAGAGTCGCAACATAGAAAAAAATATAAAACGCACTTTAAATTATAAAAAGCGCTTTAATTCTCTTAAAATCATTAAAATTAGGTGACATTTTGGCGAAGAATGATGAAAGCAATGAACTACAGACCAAAAACTTGGGGATTGTACTTTATTTGGTGCAGCATTCCTGTTTGTATTTATATGTGGTATCTCTACACCTGTGTTAAGGAGGTATTTTGTACAAATAGTGTATATTTGATCCAAATTGATGCAGCTGAAACGCAACTTTTAAGCTACCCTTTGTCTACAATGGCTAGAAGTAGCATGAATAACATATCGAAAATTGAATAAATAAAAAAGCTTATTTATGTTTGTAGTGCTAGTATGTAGCTAAAAGGTGTAATTTTCTGTTTCTGTAGGAAAGCGTAGTTCAAAGGGTTGCCAACTTCACCGTCGACAACCCATGGATTTGGGGCGTATATATCGTAATTCTGGCCATACCAGTCGTATTTGTATTATATTGTTGCTTTAAACCTAGTTCTTCATCTAGTCAAGAGGTAATTATTAAAATAGTTTTTTTTTGTTTGCTTTAATTTTTATTGCATTGGAAAAATAAAATTCACAGAAGAAATATATAATAGTTTTTTTTTGCTTAAATGTGAAGTGGCAGTTTAACCAGAAATTATAACTTTTGTAAATTTGCCAATTGTCGTCGTAACTTATCATTATATAACATGTAATCTCTAGTACTATAGTGCAAGAACTTCTTAACTTGTTATTTTTTCCAATGTATAGTTATGATAATATTAAAGATACGCTAGGTTTTACGCCATAATATGCGTTTTTCTAATTGATCAAATACCTATTCAGGAAAAAGAAGAGGCTAGACAGTCCACAGAAAGAAAGAAAACCGATGAACCCAAGGATGATGATGTAGAGCAAAACATAGAAGAAGGCGAAGAGGAAGAGGAAGATGAGGAGGATGATGAAGATGAAGATGCTGAGAAGGTCTCGAATCCTGAAAGCGAAGAAGACAATGAGGCAGTTCCAGAAGAGGTAGGCTATATTTTAAAAATCCCGCAAAATAAATTAAATTAAATAGGGCAGAGAACTGCAAAACTGCAAATTTTTCCTTATCTTTTACGATTACGTTATTTTTTTTTCTGGGAAAGTGTAGCACTGAGCGGCAGCAAAAAGTCCAAACGAACGAACATAGCTAATGTGAATCTGTAGAATAAGATAATTCTACTAAAATTTAGATGGCGCCAGTAATTTATTTAATAAAAATTATATAGTTACACTTTTCGCCCGGCCAAGTAAATATTGTATTTGTTCAACAAAGAACAAATACAGAATTTGTTTGGTTGGGTGGAAGTGGGAGTGTATGTATGTCTTCTATACTTTTTGGGTAGAACTTTTGTCCCTGTCTAATCTAACGGGAGAAATCGCCATTATTTATTAATTATGGAACTGGATAATGGCTTTTTGTTTAACAATTTTTTAATTATTTCGTTATTTTTTCTGGCTCTGGGCGTCTGCTTTAGTGACCATTTACAAAACTAATTAAATCGCTATTACCGTTTGAATTAGTATTTAAAAATCAATATTAAATATAAAAAAAAAGAACTGCAAATGATTAGTTTTTTTCAGGATTTATTTCGTTATTTCGTCTGCGCTAGTTTGCCACATCAGTCTGATGTGTGACATTCGCACATTGTATATTTATAAATTTTTGAAAAATATGAATAGGTCAACATATCAATGCGAATGGAATAAATATGGATCATAATCGTTTTAATCTATCTTTTTTAGGCACCAGCTAAATCTGGTGAAGGAACAAGAAAGAGGAAGGCCCGGAAAGACTAGACTTCACTTTTACATACTAGCATGTATAATGCAATTTGCAAGTTTAAATAAGAATTTCTTATTGAGAATACTTACTAAATATTATTTAGGTCATTTTTGTGACTGATAGTAATGTTAAATTGATTTATTATTTAATTGCTCCTTATGAAAATATATTATGCAAGACTTGATGTACTTTGATTGTATTTTTATGATAATTATTTATTAAATTTTAGTCGGTTGTATTGTTTCTACTATAAATTATAGTTTATAATATTTAGACTGTTTTTCTTTTATTTTATTGTTATTTTTTAGATTAGTTATGTTATTTAAAATAGTGTTTTATTTAGGGCCACTTGCACCAATGATGGTTTAGCTTTAAACTTGGATTAAATTGACGGCCAACCTATCAGAACGCAGCATTTTTAACTTAAACTCGGGTTAGCCGAGATAATCCTATACCAAAAGTTGGTGCAAGTGGCCCTTAAAGTGTAGATGAAAGAAGATTGTTTTAGAGGAAAATGAAAAAAATATTTAACTATTTTAATAACATAGTTAGTCTTCTTCTTTTTACTTGTTTGCACTTTTTATTTGTTTTTTTTTGTCATTTAGATTAATTTAGATTATTGTCACTGATTTCTAGGAAATGTGTACATATTTATTTGTATGTAATTTTAGTATTATTCGACAGTCATTTGACAAGAAAAAGTCTTGTAATATTGTGAGTTACTATAGTCCGTTTCATCAAACAAGATAGTAAATTAAACATCGCACAGTGCGAATATACTGCATAGTTTATTTTATAAAACAACTATATTCTATACACAAACGTATACTATTCAAACCTTTTGTAAAAATATTTACTGTGCGATTTTTAATTAACTATCTTGCTTGAAAAAACAGACCATAAAAAGCTGTATTAAGGCAACTTATTTATATTATTAACACAAATGTGTTACCAAGGTGTCCTTTACTTGAAGTGAAGGACACCTTGGTGTTACTCATAGAAATTTTGTCTATGTCTATTTTGTCAAATGATAGTCATTTTTTAAAAAGGTTCTTAATACTTTTTGATTGGACCAATATTGTTTCACTTTGAATTAAAAATAAAAATGTATTGTAAACACTTGTTTTAATTGACTACCTGTGACTTATTTATACAATTTTGAATGAGGTTTCATTCTGGGGCATTGTGGTCTTACAGGAATAAAATGTGAGCTTAAAAGCAAAGAGCACTAAGTTATAAAACATGGTTTTAAGATATTGACAAATTTTTTATTTTAATTTTTCTAATAATTACTTTTGGAAAAAAGAACTGCTGCAGATCGCAATCACATGTTTGGACATAATGATGTCCCATTTGTTAATTAATAAAAAATTAAGTTGTTTGATTCAACTAAATACATTTAGTGCCTTTTGCTTGTAAGCCCACGATGACATTGTAAAAATTTAAATGATTTGTAGTTTCCAAAAAAATACATACCACAACCTATTTAAAAATAAGTAAATTATATAATAAGGGACCAAAGTCTTCCTACTGTAATTCCTTTCTATTTTAATTACTTTTTGTAATGGACTAAGGGCCACTTGCACCAATGATGGCTTAACTTTAAACTTGGATTAAATTGACGACCAACCAATCAGAACGCAGCATTTTTAACTTAAACTCGGTTTAGCTGAGATAATCCCAGACCAACAGTTGGTGCAAGTGGCTCTAAGGGCCACCAACTTTTGTTCTGGGATTATCTTGACTAAACCGAGTTTAAGTTAAAAATTCTGCGTTATGATTGGTTGACCCTCAATTTAATCCAAGTTAAACCATCGTTGGTGCAAGTGGTCCTAATATTGCGTAGCTAGACCGGAGACATTACTAGCATAGACTATGATTACGAGCCAGACCAGAGGATTTAAATTTTTAAAAGTAGTTCATTTGTACAGTAGTTTAAAAAATGTGTGAAATATAACCTTACTTTTTTCTGTTGTCTCGTTTTTCTGCAGAAGCACTTAAAATATGTTTTTAAAAGTTTATTTGGTTAAAAACTAATATAATATATAGTTTATCATTTAATATGTGAATAATATGGACCATTATGTTAAAATTTATATTTGTGTAAAATTTCAAATATTTTAATTTTTTTTATGCAGTGGGTCATTAGGTCAGTAGTTTATTAACATTAAAAAGAAATCGGTAAATAATAATAATATACATTCTTCTTGCTTAGTTTCTTTATTCACGGTCTGCAGTAAATCTAACTATTGTTACAATTATTTTTACAATGAAAATTGTTACATGTATAGCTCCAGTTAACATTGCTGTTATAAAATATTGGGGCAAACATGATGAAAATCTAATATTACCAATAAACGATTCCTTAAGTGCGACTTTATCAACAGATTTTATGCATGCAAAAACTTCAATCTTAGTGAGTCCTACATTGAAAGAAAATAAATTTTGGCTAAATGGTGTTGAACAAACATTTAATAGTGACCGATTAAATAATTGTATAAATGAAATAAAAAGAAGAGCAAAAAACGTTTCACCTGAAATGTTGTCATGGCATTTTTCAATTTGTTCTCAAAATAATTTTCCTACTGCTGCAGGGTAAGTATGTCATTAGTTTGTATAAACCATAATTAATTAAATTGGTAGATTAAATAAAAATTAACCTACTTTAGTGCAAAATAGTTTTTTTACATTAAATATTCAGGAAAATACACAAAAATGTTTGGTTTCATCTTGAAAATACTTTTAATGTTAATGATATAATACTTTTAGATTGGCTTCATCTGCAGCTGGTTATGCCTGCTTAGTGGCAGCTCTAGCAAAGCTATATGATGTAGAAGGGGATATTTCAAGTATTGCAAGACGTGGATCTGGTAGTGCATGTCGAAGTGTTTATGGTGGTTGGGTTCAATGGATTAAAGGTAAAAAATATAATTATATAAACTTTGTTTGCATTGTAAAATTAATAATGTGTTTTAAAAGAATATTGTATTATCTTAAATTTTTTAGAGCTATAAAAATATACTCAAATTTTGTAATTCAAAGAGGGTGAAAAAATTTATTTTAATATTTTAGGTGAGAAATCAGATGGTTCAGATTCTATAGCAAAACAAATTGCACCAGCCAATCATTGGCCAGAGATGAGAGTCTTAGTATTAGTTGTTAATGATAGCAAGAAAAAATATAGTTCCACATCTGGAATGAAAAAGAGTGTAGAAACCTCAGAGTTATTGAAATATAGAGCTTCAAATGTCGTTCCTAAAAGAATAATAGAAATAACTGAAGCTATTAAGCAAAAGGATTTTGATGCCTTTGCCAGGATTACTATGCAGGATTCAAACCAGTTCCATGCTACTTGCTTAGGTACTATTAGTTATTTAAAATTAAATTTATTGAAGTCTTCTATTCAGTATAATAATAAATTATCCCTGTAAATGATCAAACAATAACCCAGGAAACCATTTGACCCATTCACTGCAACCCAAACGGACGTGGAGGACCCAGGTGCGGTTGGGGCAGGTGCGTAGATATGGATATGATAAAAATTACAACCTCGGTGCCGCGTTCTGTGATTAAGCGCTCGTCCGTAAACGCCGCCATTTCTTCTTCCAACATGACATTCTCACTCCCGAGTGACAATTTCGTTTTTGAAGAAGAAATGGCTGCGTTTCCGGTTTATGAATGAAATCCAAATTCTGGACTTCTCACCAAAACGTACCTGCTATCTGCCACATATGGGAGTTCACAGAAAAAATCTACTAACGGCAATGATGTTCCGATTACCGAATTCGTTGCAACCACGCTTACCAAAGTACGAACGCTCCCATGAACCCGAGTTGTCACGGATCCGCGACGTGCACACTTTCGTAACTAAGGCCGAGTCACAGATCCGTGCCATGCGCAGCGAACGGGTTAAAGATGACCCCCACCCGGAAGAGGAATCGTCGGCAAAAATAACATGTCAGATGATGCCTAAAAGTTTCCTTTCATCCAAAGAATCAAGATCGCGCCATATTATATACCATATATTTTTTTAAATTAAATTAAGGATATTTCATTTTTCGTTTTAGATACTTTCCCCCCATGTATTTACATGAATGATACATCCCATACCATCCAATACATCGTCCACGCCTACAACGATTATAGAAAATGTAACAGAGTGGCGTACACTTTTGATGCCGGCCCAAATGCATGTTTGTATATGCTAGAAAATGAAGTTGATGAGTTTTTGTCTATAATCAATTATTGTTTTCCTTTACCAAAGAATGTGGATAAAAATGAGTATATTAGAGGATTACAAGTTAATGCAAAATTGATTAATGAGGTAGTTAAAACTTTTTACTAATTAGTTACCGTCAACCGGGGTGAAACCGATCAGCAGGGGTGAAACCAATATATATATTTTGGCTAATGTTTTTAGTACTGGTAGTATACAGCAGTCAGCACGCGGCGAAAGTCGACAAGTTACTGCAGGAAATATCAGTCTTTACGAGAACGGGCACGAAGAAGGTTTATTTTGTCTGTCTGTCGAGATACGTAGTTGTTTTAGAGGTGTAAAAAAAGTAGTTTTTGGAAATGTTTGGTTGTGCAGAGCTGAGAGAACGTGTTATGTAAATTTGAGTTTAACTATTATCTGGCCCTAGTATTAAAAGGTTTTTAGTTTTTTATCAACATAGTGTTAGTTTTTATTTACATTTTTATAAAAAATGAGAAAATCGTGGGTTGAAATCGATCACTAACTAATTGGTCTAAATAAAGCTTTCTTTGTCATTAAAGTTTTTTTTGTGAGTTTGTTTTGTAGGAAATCTAAGTACTTTTAGAAAGTCCTTTACACTAACCCCCTCACCCGCTTCCAAACCATTTAAGAAATAAATTTTAAGATAATATGTACCTTTTTGATAACAAATACACGTTTTTTATTAGTTTTTTTCTTTATTTAAAAACGAAAAAGTTTTTTTAAAACGAGGATAAATGATCGGTTTCACTCTCGAAGTTGCTAAGTTCAAATATACGTGAAATAACAGAGGTGATCGGTTTCACCCCCCTAGTACGGGGTGAAACCGATCAACCTTTAAAAATATATATAAAAAGTCCAAACTACTGTGGTCATTTTGACAGTGTCGACAGTTATAAATGCTCGAAACTTCAAGCTATAACCTTTTTTTATTTTTGTAAGAAAACCGAACAAAACCCAAAAACAGCAAATTTTGACCGATTTCACCCCCGTTGACGGTACGCTTTATCGTTCCGTTGTCACACAATATTTCTTAAACTACCCCAACTCGGAAAAAAGTTATTCAGCATTTTATAAGTTCAAACCAGCTGAACAGTTGTAAAAACATCGGCACTAGGCACTAATTTGAAACGTTATGAAAAGGAAAGTTGTGTGATCACGTGAATAGGCAACCATTAATACACCTGCATAATTTATTAAAGTTTGAAAGTACAAAACGTTACATTCTAGCAAAAAACTGTATATAATATTTTTTATAAAACATGGTCAAAGATTTTGTCGAAGGGCTGATGTAAAAGTTATTCAGCATTTTATAACTTCAAAACATTATTTATGCATATATCATTCTTTTATTTTAGGAACTAATTCAAGCATTAAAACTGACAACAAACGACTCTAGCTTATTAAAATATATTATACACACCAAAGTTGGCGATGGTCCTAAAATATTAACAAATCCATATGAACATCTGATAACAGAAAATGGCTTACCAAAGAAACTTTAGACTTTTATAATGGTTATGAAAAAAACGTTATTTTTAAAGATATACAAAAATTTATTAATTTATTTTATATTCAACATTTTGGTGTTAGTCTTATAGAAAAAAACAGTATTTTTAATCACAAAAGTAATTATTGACAATAATATTAAATTAAATTTTAATATAGAACATATTTTTATAAAAATTATTATTTATTTTATCCGAGATGTTATTGTTAGAACGCGGATACCTCAAATGATGCGGTAGGGCATGTGCAGGAGTCAACAAGAGTGTGAATTACTTCGCTTGATCTGTTAAATATTTTTAAATAAATTTAATAATAATAAATCGGCCTTTTATATAATATAATATCAACAAATTGGCCAGATAGTTCAATTTTTTTCAGGACATAAATCAGCTCTCTAACATTCTTTAAATTATAAAAATCACATAAATATTTTCTAGATTTTTCTCTAGATAGTTCAGCTAAACTAGGTATATTAACTACTTTTTCTAAGGGTCCTTCAAGTTCTTTTCTAATACCAACTAGTTTATTCTTAATATCATTTGTAAAAGAAAAATAAGGAATTAATTCGATTATAGAATAATACTTTCCCATTTGGGTATTTGCGGAGTTTTTTAAATATAATAATGCATTACTCATATATTTATCCAATTCTGGTAATAGTGTAAAATGAAAATAACTAAATGTGATATAGTCATGTTCTTTACAATTAATGTGTATGTTTAAATTTAATAGTTTATCAATTAAGTTACGATGATTATTAACATACATTGTGTCAATTTCAATATTGTACAAAATTACTCCGCTGTCTAATAACTTTTTAACATTTTTAAAAGTTTGTTCATCAGTATAGCTTCTTTTATAGCACGTTTGTGCCAAAACCGCCAAAGGATGTTGCGTTAAGTGACTTAATTCTTCATGCAATTGTTCTTTATTACTCGTTATTATGTCGAAATATTTTTGCCAATGTTCTGTTTCTATGCAATAATTATTGTTCAAACACAATTTGTATAAAATTGGTTTTGTGTACCGTTTTTTATACTGAGGAAGCATATTTTTATGGAAATCCTTCCAGAGCCATTCTATTATGTCTGGATCACAATTTAAAAGCATAGCTTCAAAAATGACATCAATTTCATAGATATTTCTGTAATAAAATAAATGAGCTCCATGATCTAGTAGTTTTTGAATAATATTTATTTTTCTACATTGTATTGCTATGATCATTGGAGATCGATCTTCGTTAATTAGTTGATTTACATCAGAACCTATTTCTATCATTTTTATTGTAACAATGTCGTGGTATGGTATTGAAAAATGCAGCAATTTTCCTAGGTCTTGTCTGTGGATTTTACATTTTTCTAAAATTTTCAAAGAATAGTTGGGTGTTTTTAGTTGAAATGTCTTTCTTAAGATTTCTTCAATGTGAATAGGATATTCCATATAGTGTTCTAGAAAACTGTTTACCAGATCGACTCTAAAATATTTTTATAATTGAAAATAAAAGAAAAACTGTTTGTAGTGTACTGTGACTGATAATTATTCGTAGGACTATAAATGGTCTATGTACATAGATTATTATTTTTTACTACATACCTATTATTTTCAATATCATCCCAAACTTTAGCAAATATATCTCTGTTTTGTTTAAACTGTAAACAAACTTAAATAAACTCAAAAAATAATGCAGGATTAACTATAATACTACCTTTGTTGATTCCATAATATTCAAAAAATTCATCTTGGAAAATTTTGATTTTTACAAATTATGTAAGGAAATAATTTGCGTATCTGTACTTAGAAATGAGTAAATAACTAATAAAAATGCTTACAAATTTAGGTTTATTTATAAAATTTTTATTTTTAAACATTCTATTTTAAGTTAAAATCTTAAGCTCTTGTTGGGTTATTTGAACTACTTGTTGCTCATATTTAAAAAAAAATCTTTGAAAACGAAAAAATAATAAAAATTATTACTTATCTTCTAACTACTAGATGCTTATCGCATAGAAAATATGAAATGATTTCAATATTCATAGATAAGACAGATATTTTTAACACAAAGCACTAAAAACTATAACCGCTTTCAAAAATGCCACAACTGAGTGTTGCCAGAATATTATTCTTACTTCGCATCGCAGTCTGCGATAGTACATTAAAAAAATAATTTAAATAAAGTACACTTTTGGTATGATTCAAGGAATTTCTTTGTTAATGGAAGATAATGTTTCATCAAGTATTTATAAAAAAATATTTGATAAATTTTATATTTTTATTTAACAAAGTATTTTGACGCAATATAATTGAGTATGCGCGGCAACATTTCAGAACTTGGTTTTGAGCAATGTTGCCAAATTATCGTTCATTGAAAATTTTATATTTTAATTTTTATGCTTTATTAATTAAAATTTTTAGAAATAAAACAATACATTTTTTTGGAATTATAATTATGTGTCAAATATGATCAGAATAATTTTTTGAACGTAAAAGTTTAATATTTTGGAAATTTTTATATATAGTCTGACAACGTTGCACTATCAAGGTTGAATCTGTCAAATTCAAGTTAGTTTTCTAGGTTAGGTGTCGCAGTGATTTTTTCTAAAATATGGATAATTTTAAAAGAAAGAACGGTAAAATAATATTTTTTTAACATTAATGCTCTGTAATATTGTAAAATAAAATTTTAGATGTTATTGATTTAACGGCAAGTCCAAGTCCGATTAAAAAACGCAAGATGGAAAATTGTCCACATAATGAAAGGTGTTATCGAAAAAATCCGCATCATTTTAAAGAATTTGATCATCCTCATTGTAAGTTTTGATTATCGTCATTGTAAGTTTTAAACATTATAAAGCTGAAGTTTGCAATGAAAATTTAAATAGTATATTAAAGTACTAGTTTCATAACATACCCCAGGTAGCAAAATAACATGACATTCACGTGAAAGTCACGTTAATATGTGACATGTGATGTTAAGATTGTAGTCTCATTTAACAAGAATGTAGCATGGTGGGGATGTCCTAAGTCCGCCCCTAATAACATCACACAATGACATCCCGAAAATAACGTGTTTGTGACATCATAAATCCACATTCCTGTTATATCTAATATCTTATGGATGCCGTTACTGGTACTTTAATATTTAAATAATATTCTAGCTTTTTCTAAATTAAAACCATTAAAAACGCTATAACCCTATAAAAAAATCGGATTTAAAATCAATCAGTAATTAAAACAATCACAGATTGAAACAGATAGATTCTAAATACGAAATTGCAGATTAAGCGGAGAATATATTCCTTTAATCCGTGTCCGTGGTCTTGAGAAGCCCGGCAGAGCTCCCTGTCCATTGGAAATTGTATAATGTGTATACAATTTCCTTATAATAATTTACTCTATCAACATCATCTTATATCGATTTTTTTGCTTCGAACGTCGGTGAGAAGCAAAATAACATGACATTCACGTGAAAGCCACGTTAATATGTGACATGCGATATATTCACAGTGTTGCTAAATATTTGTTATTAAATAACATGGTTGTCACGTCACACGTGTTACGTTGCAAATGTGATGTTAAATACATGTTATTTTGCAATATTATGTGATGTTATGATTTAGTTTAAAAATACACCCAAAAGTGATGTTAATTTCTTGTAATATAACATCCCTTGCTACCTGGGACGCTTTTAGCGCACGAGTACAAGTTTAGAAAACAAGCCGCTTGCGAGTTTTTTAAAGTACTAGTGCGCTAAAAACGTGTTATGGAATAAGTGCTTTAATATACTATTTGAATTTTCGATGCAAAAAAACGTTGCAAACTTCAGCTTCATTAAACATTACAGTTTTATTATTAAACCATTTTTTTTGTCTGCTTTTTCACCAAAAAGGTGATAAAATACATTTTTGTCACATGTTAAGGGTTTAATTTTATAGTTTACTGTTTATTAGTCATCCTTATAAAAAAACATGTGCTCATGCATGGACTGGCTTGTTGAGGCCTGGTTGGCAAAATAGCAGAAAAGGCTCATAAAATGGTTCAAAATTCAAGAAAAATATTAAAATCAAGGGTCTGGAATAAGCAAAACAGAACAAAATTTGTTCCTACTACAATTAAATGGCAGTGGGCTGCTCAGCAGTGGGGGCCAGTTCCCAGGTAGCAAAATAACATGACATTCACGTGAAAGTCACGTTAATATGTGACATGTGATGTTAAGATTGTAGTCTCATTTAACAAGAATGTAGCATGGTGGGGATGTCCTAAGTCCGCCCCTAATAACATCACACAATGACATCCCGAAAATAACGTGTTTGTGACATCATAAATCCACATTCCTGTTATATCTAATATCTTATGGATGCCATTACTGGTACTTTAATATTTAAATAATATTTTAGGACATTAGCTTTTTCTAAATTAAAACCATTAAAAATGCTATAACCCTATAAAAAAATCGGATTTAAAATCAATCAGTAATTGAAACAATCACAGATTGAAACAGATAGATTCTAAATACGAAATTGCAGATTAAGCGGAGAATATAATCCGTGTCCGTGGTCTTGAGAAGCCCGGCACAGCCCCCTATTCATTGGAAATCGTATAATGTGTATACAATTTCCTTATAATAATTTACTCTATCAACATCATCTTATATGGATTTTTTTGCTTCAAACGTCGGTGAGAAGCAAAATAACATGACATTCACGTGAAAGCCACGTTAATATGTGACATGCTATATATTCACAGCGTTGCTAAATATTTGTTATTAAATAACATGGTTGTCACGTCACACGTGTAACGTTTCAAATGTGATGTTAAATACATGTTATTTTTAAATATTATGTGATGTTATGATTTAGTTTAAAAATACACCCAAAAGTGATGTTAATTTCTTGTAATATAACATCCCTTGCTACCTGGGTTGGCTTTTGCTAACTTTGCCTTATGGTCACCACTGACATCTTTATAAGATGCTATCTTTTTTTACAGATTAGTAAAGTTGACTTTTTATTTTAGTAATAAAATTTATTGAAATGGGTGATAAAATAGAAATACCCAAAAACATGCCTCAACCTAAGGAGTTATATCTAGAACAAATTGAAATATTAAAACCTATTTTAAAAACAACGAATTCCAATATTACTACTCCAGTTAATACTAGTCCTCAAAAAAATAGTACTAGTAACAATTTAGATGAAACTAAAAATAAGCCTGGAAGTAGCAAAAGTAAAAGTAAAACTGGAAAATTAGCCAATGGAGATCCAGCCAAAAACAAACTCAGATCTGAAAGCAAAATTGCTGAAAAAACAGGAATTGTACCTTTACGTGATATCAAAATATTAGCCTATGACAAGGACTGTAAAGAAGGGACTATGTTAGAAAAACTAGAAAGGACTGCACCATATAACTATTTTTTTACACAAATTCCAAAGTCACCGGATACCCTTAAACAGTGGAATTCAGCTACTTTTACAGGTTTTACTTAAATTTAAGACTTAGGTTTATTATAACACTAATGCATAAAATAATTTTAGATATATTGTGTCCAAGTTTAGGAAAACTAAAAGATTCATTACAAATAAATTTCATGATTGATATTAGCTGGCTATTGCAGCAATATCAAGCTAGAGATCTAAGGTAAACTACTATTTAGTGAAATTAAAAAAGAACACATTTTTTTTGTAGTAAGAAACTGTAAAAAATAATGTATTTTAATAAAAAATTATTTTTTTTTTCATGTGACACTTGAACATGAACTGTTTTAGAGTTACTAACCCCTTCCACTTCAGCCAGTTTTCAAGGTACAGGTCCCCAGATTAAAATGTATATGAAAAATCCCGTAAATCAATATCCAGCTGTGGATATTGTGGTATATTTTGCTACACCTACAAATATCCATATGTGGAGCGGAAGGGATAAACGAAAAATGACGTGCGCCATTTGTCCGGACACTTTTGGTCAATCTGTCTGAGTATAAAATAGGATGAATTGCAGAGTTTATAATTTTGAAAATTGCACCCTATATATACCGGCCGTATCAAATGAGCAAGAATACTTTATCATAAAAACAAGTTATATCCAGAAACAATTTCTAAAATGTTGGGTGAGGGGAGAGGGAGGGGAATTTTTTTTATCTTTTAGGTGGTTTTTAAATATTTCTTCTATTTGAATACTAAAAAAATTATGTCCAGAAACATTTTTTTACATTTTGGAAGAGGGGGGGAAAGGGAAAAATGATTATCCAAAATGATTATCCAAAAATATCTAGCGTTCTTAAGTTATCGTGGATAATGACAGACTGACTGACAGACATACATCATTTGGTTTGGTTTGGTTATTTAAATTTTTCTCGACGTTTCAGGAAAAAATAAGATGATTTAAGCAAAAAAAAAAAATATTGAGTTTTTTTTTTATTTCTTTTTTGAGAAAGTAAAAAATTAAACATTTAAATCTCTCATTGTTTTAAAAAATATTCAATTTTTAGTAAATTACCATTAACCATACTTTATGGAGAGGAATTTCCCGACATGGATACATTTATGGATAAGTTTTGTCCAAATATTACCCACAAATTTGTTAAAATGAAAGACCCATATGGATGCCACCATTCGTAAGTTATAATTTTGCATTATGACTAGTAAAATACTACATAAATTTTGTTTTAGTAAAATAGGAGTTTATGTTTATGAAGATAACTCTGTAAGAGTTGTTATCTCGACAGCAAATTTATATTATGAAGATTGGAACCATTATAATCAAGGGTAAATAAATAAAATAAGTAAAAAATAAACATTATTATTATTATTATTAATATTATTATTATTATACTAAGCATATACCAGTCAGGACTGTATTTCCGTGCCTCCGACCACGGAAAGGCGAGCTGGCAATTAACCAGTAATCACTTCCACACCATGAGGTAAGTGGTTACTGAGTCTGATTAATATGTGTCCTGAGCAGATTCAATGACCTCAGAATGACGGCCTTCTGCATATTTGCAGCTAGGTACTCTGCTCCTTTGGAGCACGCCGGAATGATCTTTAATGCAGAAACGTCTGCCTCATGCCACCAAGATAACCAATAAGGAAACGTTCAATTATCACGTAACGCAAATTGTTCATACACTTCATACCCCGTTTCTGGCGTTATTAAAGGCTGTAGAGATTTCATGTTTTGGTTACCCCCCCTAATGGGGAGTGTGTTAGGGGGGGTAGCCATAATATAAAATCTCTACAGTCTTTAATAACGCGGGAACCGGGGTATGAAGTGTATGAATTTTGGTACAATTTGCGTTACGTATTACTTGAACGTTTCCTAATGAGAACCACCAATTTGATAGAATACTCTGGATAGAGCCTTTTGAGTTCATAAAGAAGATCATGATACTTGGTCCCTTTTCCTCCTCTTTACGCACTATGTTTATTATTATTTTTTTTATGCTAAGCATTATTATTATTATTATTATTATTATTATTATTATATGAATTTGTGCACATTACCTAAGGTATGAGAAAGTTAAAAACCAAGCAAACAGACGATTAATTTCTGTGTTTTTTAAACGGAGCTTATGTTTTTCCGACCGTTCTTTTATAGACCCTGGTAGAAATTTAGGCGTCGCAATAACTTGTTTTGAAGTTCGGTTTTATTTAAAAACGTTTGTTGATTAATCATAATTAATTATGATGTAAAATGTCCCTTTTTCTGTCTTCCGCAAACTTACGTCGCTAAGACGTATTTTTTTTATTTTCTTATAACTTGCAAAACTATCTAACCTAATTTATGATCTGTCAGATCTAAAGTAGTCCATCCTCCAGAATAGTAACATGTGTAATAATGACATTGTGTGGTACAAAACAATGTCTTAAACTATTATATAATAGACAACATTTAAAATTCAGGAATATTAACATTTTCATTAATTAATTTGTTTGAATACAGGTACTTACCTTTCTATGCTTACAATACAATCTTACATACCCAAATAGCACCGATGATCTAAGAATATTCTCTAATTATTCTATTGGGAATATTCTTAGAATAAACGTTTAGATGTGCTATGATTATGCTTAAAACTTGCGCTTAAAATGCATAATCTATGCATATGCATGACATATCCTTATAATTTTCTCATATCATTCTTTTAATGCATATTCCAAGAAATTTCTGTTAAGAATGTTCTTAGAAATTATGCTATGCATATTCTAAGAATATTCTGATAGAAGGTTTATTTGAATTTTCCGCTGTTCTGCAATACATTTTTGACATGTTGGAGTTGTAATTCTACAGTAGCCGATAAAAAAATATACATTTAATTATTTTTGGTGATTCCAATCGTGTATTATTTGATTAGATAATTTTATTCATAAAATGTAAGATATGCGATTTTTTTTTTCTTATTTCGATCTTGTTTTTTTTTTTCGTAGAAATATATTTACCTATAAATAAATACAAATAAAGGAATGTTCAAGTATTACGTAAAGCAAATTTTGATCATTTTGGACTTTAACGCTATTTTCCTATACCATTAACATGGGCGTAACACTCCAAAATTACCCCCGCCCCCCTAGGAGCGTTACGTAATACTTAAACGTTCCCTAAATATAAATAAATCCAAATTTTATCTAGATTCTGGATGAGTCCAAGATGTCCGCAATTGCCAGAAGGTAGCACACCAGTAAATGGCGAATCAGCGACTGGGTTCAAAGGAGGCTTGATAAATTATTTACAGGACTACAAATACAATATTTTAACTAAATGGATTGATTATATTGAAAACGCAGATTTCAGTGCAGTCAAGTAAGTAAAAATTTTTAAAAAAGCAAACAAATCTAGTAGCAGTTGTAAATGTTCTTTATTTAAATTACAATTGTATCAAATACACCGTGCGTTAGACTGAGGTTCTTCAGCCTAGATTCGCGAATATAAATATGTTGAGATGAAATAATAATGAATAACAAAAAAACTCAAAAAAAAAAAAACTAATTCTAAACATTAAATCCATTTTTTAACATTTCTATTATCAGGATAAAAATAAAAAGTAGATATTATATACCAAAGTAGAGAAGACTTTTTTGTAGCCGAGCCTAGCGTCGAGGTGTATGAGAGTGCGAGTCTCGTCTAGTCTTGTCTACTGTGGTTTATATTATTTTTTTTCACTATTACCTATCAAAATTATTCTTATTATTTAAACACTTTTTTTATTATCGTGACATGTGTGTTTTAGCATTACGCTTATAAAATAAAATATTTTTCTTTTTTTTTTAAGCATTTATTGAACAAAAATCTAGATGATTATACAGTTCGTCCTCTTAAGATAATTTACAAATAGTTAACTATAATTATGGTTATATTATTAAAATAATTAAAATAAATCACAATAAATCACATTGCATTACATTTAATTAGGTATAAATAGTAAGAACAATTCGGTCAGTTTAATTAATTATTTATTAATAACCAGTCGGGAAATTTTAGAGTTTTACAAAATATTTTTTGAATAAAAATCTTTTAATGTACCTGTCCAAGAATTTTCTTTATAAGTAAAAAAAACTGTCTTGGTAATTCATAAATACTTAGAAAATAAGTTAATATAAGCTTGGCAAAATAGGTTTCGAATATTATTATATTTTTTTTCTATTTTGCGACTCTTATAAGCTCATAATCACACATTTTGCGTGGTTTTATAGGCCCATAAGAGGTCTCAATTTTTTTTTTCTGTTGGGTTGGCAACATACAAAAGCCTATCTCTTGGCGTTTGGCGTGCAAATGTCAATGTCGATTTAAAGTTTAATTTTTTACAAAATTTTGTGTTTGGGTTATTTTTTAACGTGTTAAAATTGTGGACTGGATAATTGCAGTGAAAAAAGAAGAGATGACTGTAAAATATAACAAAATATCATTTGTTCTTAGAATTTTAAACATAGTGTAAACTGTAATGCCAACCCAAAACAAAAATCCTTAAATCAGTCATCAGTTTAAATGTAAGTTTTTTAAATTTTAGAGCAAAATAGAAAAAATTGTATAAAGCACTCGTTTCATAACACGTTTTTAGAGCACTATTACTTTAAAAAAACTCGCCGCAAGCGGCTAGTTTTCTAAACTTCTACTCGTGCGCTAAAAACGTATGTTATGAAACTAGTACTTTAATATACTATTATTTTAATTTAAACATATATAATATCGAATAAATTAACATAATTTCCCAAAACACACAATAAACTTGTATCTTCACTATCAACACAAAATTCTCTGGCTAATCGTGATCTTTGAAGTGAATTTGTATCATATTTGAATATATTGGATGGTATATCATCATTGGCAGATACATCTGCATCTGAAATAAAAAAACGGAAACTTGAAACGTTTGCAAATTTTTATATTTTACCGTTGCATATTTTTCCCACATTTGCCCACTTCCTCTAAACCTAATTTGCTCGTTTACAATTATCACTGGTATATAAGGCCAATACACCTAACCTTCAAATTTAAAGACTCTAGCATTATGCGTTCTTGAGTTTACTTGATCACAGGCCGATAGAGAGTACGACATACCGACATCTTTAATAATTTGGTCTCCAGTAGAGGCCCTCCACAGTCTTAAAATGTTAAAAAAAAGTTCAAAAAGGAAACATATTAACTGCTGAGCAATTGAAGTGGTCCACCCAAAAAATTCGTACTATTTTAAATTTAAATTTTTCAAAAACCAAATGAATTTGAATAATTCTTGACTCAAGAATCTTGAGTTGAGTAAGTCTATATAATTGACTATTATTCTCAACAATGTATGTTTTACAAATATTAATATAATACAGCTATTTTTTACATCGACTTTAGACTTTTTAGCAGAAACGTTTTACAGGTTTCTAAATACTAAATATAATTTGTGAGTATTTTTTTTTCTTCTATACTTTTCAGTTACCGAAATTTTGCATTTTTCATAAAAATTTCTGTGAATTATAGTTAAATGAACAGACTATTTTAAGAAACATCCAAATATATTTAGTATTCTTTGACACACGGTTCTAAAGCTATTTAAAGAATGCGGCAAAAAATGAGCAATCATAATACTTGAATATAAAATCTAACTAAAAACACGTTCACGTTGAATTCGCTTTAATCGAAGCGTTTTTTGCTGCTACCTCCATCTTTGGTCGTAGCTTTCTTACCGTGTGTCAAAATATAGTTTTCGAAATATTTATATGATTTGGTAAAATATGACTACTTACTTGCTTTAATGTTACTAAAATAATGAAAATTATTTTTATTTGCGTTAAAAATTTTCACAGTTTTTTGTTCACTCAACGCCAATACGCATAGGAACACTAGAACACTTTTAAATAATGTGGTTTTCATGATTTTTGTTAGTGTAGTTTCGTTAGGTAAAAGGAGTACCTAATATAAAATATAGATCGAGATTTTGTATTTATACCAATTTTTTAATAATATTTATCATAAGGGATATTTTAAAATTAAATTTATACTAACTGTCCCGAAACTATTTGGACATTTTGTTTTCATAATAGGTGATGTAACGTGAAATATTTTTCGTGATCCAAATTTAGCTAATTAATTAAAATAGCCTTAATATGTCACTTTATAAGATACTCTTTCGAAAAAATGGCGATTTCTCCCGTTAGATTAGACAGGGACAAAAGTTCTACCCAAAAAGGATAGAAGACATACATACACTCCCACTTCCACCCAACCAAACAAATTCTGTATTTGTTCTTTGTTGAATAAATACAATATTTACTTGGCCGGGCGAAAAGTGTAACTATATTATTTTTATTAAAGAAATTACTGGCGCCATCTTAATTTTAGTAGAATTATCTTATTCTACAGATTCACATTAGCTATGTTCGTTCGTGCCGCTCAGTGCTACACTTTCCGGCCAACCAAATAAATACTGTATTTGTTGTATGAAAAACAAATACAGTATTTATTTGGTTGGCTGGAAAGTGTAGCACAAATGAGATAGAGATAGGTTAGACGTCTTTTGTTTCATAATTCTAGTTGTAGAGAGCTCCATTGCAAATGCCGACAAGTTATTGTCAAAAATTAAAATAAAGTAATAAAGACTTATTTCAATTACTTATTTGTTATTTATTTATAAAAGTAAACTTTAAGTTTGATATTTATACAGATTATTGTAAAGTTTTCAAAATTAGATGCGTTCTGAGATACTCTCTAGAAATACATACGTATTTAGTAAACACTGTTTACCAATCAAAATATTTTTAATTGTAATGATAAAAAACACATTTCTAAATTAATAAATTTACAGTAAATAATTGATTTTTTTAAAGAGGTTTTGAAATTAAAGGACACCTCACGCTTTATGGGAGGAAATTCAGGACCATTGGATTTAAATGTTTATTTTAGTTTTTTTTAAGAAAGGCTGTTTATTTTAGTATGTTGTTTGGCTTGTTAAAAAAAGTACTTTACCAATTTTTTTTTAATCCAAAGTATATATCGTCGGCTTACAAGTAAAGTCCAAAAACATGGTTTTGAGATATTGACAAATTTAACTTTCATTTTAATTTTTGTAATAATTGTTTTTGGAAAAAAAAACTACCGCAAATTGCAATGACATGTTTGGACATAATATGTCCCATTTGCAGTTAAATAAAGAAAAATTGAAGTAGTTTAATTCAATTAAAATTGAAAAAGACATGGACTTACTGCCTTTTACTTGTAGGCCCACGACGTCGGCTTCCAAGTAAAGAGCACTAAGTCAATAAAATAATATAAAAAACAACTATTTAAAATTAAAACCCTTCTATTAATTAAACGTAATGTATAAATAGAAATAGCTGAGATATAGACAAATAATGAAACAGGTGCAGATTTTTATAAAAAAATCTAAATTAAAAAAAAACGATAGATTTTTTTTAAATTTTGCTCTTAAATCGTCGGTTATTACACAAATAATAAGAACATAAAGAAAAACTAAAGTTTGCCTCAAGTTCGGAAATGCACCGAGACTTTGAACTTAGTGTGAAGGCTTCAAATTTAGTTTTGAAATATTATCTAAATAAAAAAACCAATGCAAATGAAAATTAAATTATTACCTACACTTTGAAAGCACACGTAAAAGCCTTGTCATTTTACAGGTTCTGTTTCTCTGTTCTGTCTCTATTCCATCAACTTTAAGATAGCAAAATTTAAATGCGTTTGTCAGTACAATAAATAACGCGATATTGTATCATATAAATGATTCAAGCAATCATATTTTTATAAATTAACTATTTTTAGAAAGTCGCTTAGTGCAGAAACATTTGAAATAATCTACAAGTAAAACGCACTAAGTGCACTAAGTGACTTAGTGCCTATTGCTAGATAAAATTTTAATCAAAATCAAATTGGTGCGTTTTGTATAGTGGGTAACTCCCTTGGCAGTCCACCTAGGGGTTAGTTTGGTTTACCTATACATAGATCATCAAAAACGAATTACAGTGCCATTAAAATACCATTTTTGCAAAAAGTGACTTAGTGCCTTTTACTTGTAAGCAGACGATATATCGACTTGTAAATTTCGAAAACCTCTTAGGAGAAGAAAGCGAAAATTGATTTTTTGAGATACGAGGTTTCGATATGTACTTTAAAACGCATTTCGTCGGCTAAGATTTAAATTTACCTAAACCTATTTTTTTTCAAAATCTGCACTTTTACTCTGATACAAAATGTCTTACTTTATGTTTTTTTTTAATTGACTTTTTTATTAAATCGATACCTACCGATAAAAATAATAAAAACTAAACATTTTAGAGGTAAAATTACCTAAACCGATCATAAAAATGTAAGTAAGGCAGTCAAGTGTTTTAGCTAGACTTTTAGATGACATTTCTCATCATTGCCATCAGACAGTAATATAATAGGGATACTTTTAAATTAAAACATGATAGTTCCGTACAGAAATTGATTTAATAAATATAATAGATATAATACAAAAGCACCTGGAAATATAAAAAATAAGTACACAATAAAATAAGATATACAAAAATCTTTATAAATATCATAATTTAAAACTAGATTCTATATTCCCTTATGACCTTAGGTTTAGGTAAATTTACCTCTAAAATGTGTGTCATTTTTAGAACGTCAAGTACCTATACCGATTTATGTTGAATTTAAAATAAAATAGTTAATAATGAAATGACTTAAATACATTAACGAATTAAGGTACCAAAAAAATATTTATAGTAAGTATAAATCACCAACATACATTTTAAAATCGTTTTTTACGTTTCCTGAAAAATTTCAAAAATATCGAGGAAGGTAAATTTACCTCTTAGCCCACGATTTCTAAAATTTAGAAAAAAAAATCTTTTAAAAGGCCAAGCAACATTTAACAGTTAAATCCACTGGTGCCAAATTTCCCCCATAAAGTATGTTGTGTCCTTTTAGAGTTTTTCTATTGACATCAGTACCTGGTAAACATTTTATTAAATCAAATACAGGATGTCACGTGCAAAGAGTTGGAGATTTATTATCCCGACATTGCGTATTGCCCGAAAAAACCACCCCGCAAAGTGAAGGGCCATTATCTTGGGGTGTTATTGCACAATCTTCAAGTTTAGGTAAGTTTTGATTAAAAAAATCGCCAAAAAAACAATAATTCTATGTTCATAATATAGTTCATTAAAAAAAATTCCCTATAGTTCAGGGGCGGATTTATTTCATTTTAGGGGAGGGAAAAAAAAGGAAAAAAATTGCGCTTTCACCAAAAATATAATTTTGAAGGTATTTATATGCTAATCAGGCCTATTCACACGTACCATTGATATTGAGATTTGTGGCAATATTGACGAAAATTGCAAGGTCATGTATTAAAACTGCATGGGATTGTAATTTTTGTCAATATTGAATAGAGTTCAATGGTACATGTAAATAGGCCTAAATATATCTCGCTGGGGAGGGGGGCGTGGCCCCCATGGCCCCTCCCCGCTCATGCTATAGTTAGTTATAAAAATAATTAGTTACTACGACCATCTATGCATAATTCCTTATATGGGTGTTTCTCACAAATGGTGAAAATTTGTGTCCTCAGTTAATTATTTACAAGAAATAACATTTTTCTTTTCAAATATGGTTTCATGTTAAAGGTTTTTTATGTTTATTATTGAATTATAACATAATATCTTAAAATGTTATGCTCTTTTATATACGCTAAAATTTATCCCCTGGCTTGTCCCCCCAATCCCAAACCATAGTCAAAGAAAGAATTTTCATACAAAACTAATCAAAATTTTTAATCATAATGTAATTTTTTCATTCTCTAAACATAGAAGTTTGTGATTTACATAGACATTGATTTTTCTTTATTTGTATATAGTAGAAATTTCGAGTTTAATGTTTTCCATCATTTATGCATACATTTTTCATTACCAAGTTGGAATTGTAAAGTCCAAACTATAGTAGGATATGTACCCACATAATTAGGTTTGGCGAAACGCACTTAGTGTAAAGTTTATGGAATTTGGGTACATGTCACTCGTGTTCCATTTCTTTAGTACTAATTTAGCGTTTTTCTACGAAAAACATGATTCGGCTTGGTAGTATTACAGTCCCCTGTCAAGGAAAAAAAATATTTTTATTTTTATATTAAATTTATTTATTTACATCGGGCTGATTATTTTTGTGTTAGCTAATTTTGTGATAAGTTATTAGTATATGTAATATTTTCATGTTTTGCAAGTTTTCTCATCCCTTGTCGTCTTAGTTCTGCCAGGGGACTGAAAAAAAGCCCAAACTAGATTTTTCGATGATACTTAATGAGGTTACGGGGTTTTGAGGTTATGCGGCTATGGTATTATGAGGTTAGGGCATAATCCCCTGGTTCTGGGGTTATAGAATTAGTAATTTGGGGACAGGACGGTGACAGTGGTATAGCGTAGATAATTTTAGCGGTTTCAGTAGTTTTTCGGGTGTTTTTTGAGGTTATGTCAAAATCCTGACGTGTAGGGGTTAAACGGATTGCGGATTCAGTTTCAGCGGGAAAAATAGGAATAGGAATGTCATATTGGAATCCAAGACTCAGAAAAATCTTTTTTTTTGTGGTCCTGTGTAATTTAATACGATTTAATAAACACTTCATAATTTATATATATTTTTTTTAACTAAAAGCAATTTCCACTTTTCTATTTTCTTGTTAAATGTTAGGATCTATGGGAAAAAATGCTGGAGACTGGTTGCGAACAACAGTTCTGAGCAGTTTGTCCAGTCACACCAAGAGCAAGTTACCCGCTAACCCAAATGCACAACTCAGTATTATCTATCCCAGTGTCGATAATGTTATGAAAGGGTATTTTGGCCCTGAAAGCGGAGGATGTCTGCCTTATTCGAAATCTGCAAACGAAAAACAAAGATGGCTGCAGGAATACCTACAGTAAGAATAACACAAGTCAACATGAATTTTGTGCCTGGGATTACTGTACGTAATTACTATAGGTTTAGTGATAATCATCCGAAAAAAAAAATAATATTTCATGAAAAAGTTTGCTTTTGTAGCCAGGAACACATTATTTACGAGATTATTCCAAAATTTAAGAAAATCTATAACTTTAATCATCCATTTGTTAAAAAACCAAAACAAATATATTTTTATATTTATTTAATAACTTTAATTGTTATATAAGTAAACAAAGTTATAAAAAAAAAAGTTTAGAAATTAAGCCTTGTACTCTTCCTATTATGTACATAAGTACTTTCTATGACTAAACCCCAAATATTATATTAATAATATAATAGTGCCCATCATATTTATTTTTTTCTCTAAAACGCTTTAAGTCTCCATCGATTTGACTGCTGAAGTCATTAATACATATTTTAAGGATAATCCTTAATCCTATTTTTTAAAAAAGGTGTTTTTTCAAAAAATTATTTTTTTATATATTATATATATATTTTTTTTCAAAGTAGGTACTTTTTAATACAGACTTTTGTATGCAATCTAAAAAAAATATTATCCTATGTGTTACCGATACGAAGCTATGAATTTTTGAATATTTTTCGAAAATTCAAAAAACTAAATTTTGAAGGGCCGTATTTTCCAATATTTTCAAAATTTTAAAAAATCCTTTAAACTGTATTACACACGGCAGGCCTTAAATACTTTTAAATAAAAAGTCAAGCACCACCATTTTTTTTATTTAATCTTTTTTATAGACCTATTTATTTATTTATTTATTTATTTTATATAAATCCATTTCACAAAAATGTATCGGATATGTATGAACCTAACCTAAACAAAAAACACAAAAATTAAAATAATCGTTAGAGCACTTTTTATAGTTTTTGAGAATTATAACTTTTTACCGATCCACAATTTAATACCTTTATTGAGGGACCAATACTACCTACTAAGATGTTTGTTATGATAAAAAAAGTCAGTACCGTAGAGTTTATGACGTAGAAACAAAGAAGTTCGTACTATGAAAAATTAAAAAAAAAATCGGTTAATTTCACTTTGTTCGCGTGTTTTAATCAAATTTTATACCGTCTTTATTTATATAAAAATAATTTAATAAAATGTAACTAAAAAAATAACATTTATGGTTTTATCAACTAAAATTGTTACTATTATATTCCCTAACAGCTATTAATAGTCTGTTGGCATATAGTTTATTATTTTTTAGAACTTTATACTTAAACCATACTGGCGCAAGATCATGGTGAAGGGATTCTACAGCTTGCTCACTGTAGAAAACCAGACCAAATTGTTCCTCTTCACAAAACTGTTGAATGTGATAAAAAACCGCGTGTACTTTAGGTGTCACAGGTATATTTAAACTCAAGTAACTTTCTCTGAATTCAGAAATACTTTTTACAAACCTTTATCAAAAAAGCAATCAAATAGCCCACTATATCATATGATATGACTGCTTTTGTGCTCATATGATATAGGTACGCCGTTTTTTTATATTTTATATTTTAATCACGGAGATAAAAAAGCATTTTAGACATGGAGACAAAAAAGCAGTGTATTATACAAATTAATCCTTTACGCATGAAGAAAACCATTCAAGCACATATCCCTGTAACTGGTAATTTGCATAATATAACAACGAATTAGTGAAATTTACTTATTTTGTTTTTTAATATTTTATTTTTTATTCAAACAATCTCCCATATAAGTTTTATTATCCCATAAATTATGTAAAGCAGAGGGATTAGCTAACTTCAATATTGTCGAATGATTCAACTTAAATCAACAACTTGAAAAACGCCAAGTTTTATAAAACCTTTTTTTTTTTTTGGTTTATACGTTCCTTATTCTACGCCACTGACTTTTTTTATTTTAATGAACGTCTTGGTAGATAGTATAGGTCTCCAAATACAGGAGTATAACGCAGATAAGAATCTTTAGCATTAATTTTAGAAAACATTTTTTTTTATTTTTTTTTTCCATTTTTTTTTTTTCAATTTTTTTTACAAAAAGTGCTCTAACGATTATTTTAATTTTGGTGTTTTTTGTTTAAGTTAGGTCTATAAAAAAAATTGAATACAAAAAATTTGGTTTGGACTTTTTATTTAAAAGTATTTAAGGCCCAGCGTGAATATTGAAGTATTATACTGTAATAGTACAACATATCCAAAATTCACAAAAATCTAAAAAAAAGTCGCAACCACTGATCGATTTGAAATGGAATTACTCTATTATTACTACCAATACTACAACAGCACACTTTAAAGAGGATGTGGGTATTTTTCCAATATTTTGAAGCATGACAAATAAAAAATCATAAAATAAACCCAGGCACAAGAAAAAAAAAATATTGACTTGTGTAATTTAACTTGTTATAAACTATTATTCTATTATTAATTACCTAGGTAATAAGCTTTTTTTCTACGACTGCTTTAGAATGTAAGCAAATACACTTTTCAAACACAGAATCTATCTATTCTAGCTCTAGATACGGTATGAATATTCCGTATCAAGTGTTAAAATAAGCACATGTAGTGCCATCTCTTGTTTATAAAAGTAAAGAAAACTGTAGCAAAATTAGCAAAAATATATATATTTTACCATGAAATATTGAAAAATTTAATGCAATTTAGAGTTTTGCGTTAAAGTTACATAAAGTTTATTAGTTTTTCTTAATATTTGACCAGTTTTTTATCAATTTAGTTAAATTTTTGCATTATAATTTGTAAATATATGCTAAAATTAAATAAAAATCTTCTTTAACTACTGATTTGCTAAAATTATTAAATAACATTAATTGCTTTATTTAAAAATATGTGTTTTGTTGCATTTACAATGTCGAGTCACAGAGAACATTGTTTTTAACATTACCCGCAGTTTAAAGCCATACAGTTTTTCATATTTGCAGTCGAAAAAAAAGTATAGTCTACAACACGTATGGAATAGTCATTCCGCGCTCTCGGGACCGTCAAACTTTCCGTTCGCGCGGAATATTGTCTATTCCATACTAGTTATAAATTATACTATTTTATCTATTAAAATAATATTTTATAAAATTACTTTGCGTCTTTTAGTGCTCGAGAATAAAAGTTTTTCCACGACGAGCTAGCCATTCGCAAACGAATTTTATACACTATTTTAACTACGTTCTACAATCCAGAGTTTCAAAACACCGAAAAAATTAATTAATGTGACGTTGTTGACAACATTATGTATAATAAAATAAACTACGCAGTATATTCGCACATCCAATATTCGAATCTGTTTTGAAAACATTCATAATTTACTATCTTGCTTGATAAAACAGACCATAGACAATAAAAAAAAACAAAAAAAAACAAAAGCATTCGTGTTTCATATCTTCAAAAAGCACTAGTCTTGTAATGTGATCATAAATAAACCCAAATGTGTGCTTAATACTAAGTAGAACGTAGATAAAAACCATTTTCTTCACTTTACAGCCAGTGGAAAGCAGATGAACTTACAAGAACCAGAGCCATGCCACATATAAAATCGTATACACGAGTTTCTCCGTGTATGACAAAATTGGCCTATTTTATACTTACTAGTGCTAACCTATCGAAATCGGCCTGGGGTGGGAGCACGACAAAGGGCGATAAAAGTAAGTAATATTTTTTTCTGCGCTAAGGGAGCGTTCAAGTATTACGTAACGCAGAATTTGGCCATTTTTGACCCCCACCCCCCCATGTAATGCGGTGTAATATTTTCGAGACACCCCCCCCTAAAAGTAAAAAAAATGAAAGGAAAATTTGCTTTATGGTTTAAACCGGTTTTTAACCGGTTATTGTTTCCTTGTTTTAATCCAAAACCGGTCTGATATAATTTCCGCAACCGGTTAACCGAAAACCGGTTATTGGCTATGGTTTTCCATCTCTAATTGTTTTTGTTTACAGGATTTAGTGAATTGTTAACCACGCCGTGTGCAATAAAATTTGCAAGGATCCGTCTCTTTAAGCCTAGATCATTGTTAAAAACGTGATCCAATAAACGTTTTATAAGTTTATAATTTTTTAAGTGTTACGTAACATTTTTACTGCTGACACCCACCCCCCTTTGTAACGCGGCGTAACGTTTTCAAGACCCCCCCCCCTAGCGCGTTACGTAATACTTGAACGCTCCTTAATTGAGAATATTTTTTCGTTTTGAAACCAATAGTTTACCAAAAATTCATCTGGAAAAAAAATAACCCGGAATTAAATTAAAAAATTTTAAAAAAATCCAGATCAAAAATATACCACGTTGGAAAATTGTCACGACAATACATCTTAAAGAAATCCACTAGTTCTGATTTTATTTCAAACAAAAATATCCAAAACATACTAACAAAATAAGTACTTAAGTCCAATGAATATAAATTTTGGCGATATGCAAATATTTAACAAGCCAAAATTGACCATTTAAATGCTCTGAAAATAAAAGATTCGATTGGTTAATTTCGTCTGGCCAGACTGATAAAGCTTCTATTAACATTTAATTAACCAATCTCAGTGTTAGGATTATGCGTTTCCATAGTGATCACATATACTCCCAATTAAAGTAACAAGCGTGTCATGTGACAATATGCCCCTCCCACTTTGTTTTTCATAGTGATACCGTGGTACGGAGCGCGCGGTACTAGCGTATCACGTACGAAAGAAAATTATAACCCTCTCATCATTGATTCTCTTCTTAGTCAATGCTCTCTCATGTATACGTCCAGCCTATTGTGACATTTTCTTGGCAGAATACGTCACATTAAGTTACTCTAGCCTAGGCTAAAGGCTTTATCAAATATCAATAATTTTACAGTTATATTTTAATAGACTCTTTTCATTTTTGCAAATAAAAACATTGATTTATGTATTAAAATATAGTTAATTCAAATGATTTATTTTATTTTATTTATTATTAGTATATTGCTAATTACAGAATAAAATTAAATATAAATGTAATGACATACCATCATTTTCATAGAAAACGCTCACATCACAGAACCCTGAGGTACCCCAACATTTTAAATTTTTAGTTGTGGTATATGTACTTTACTAAGATTGACACTGACATTTTCCGTAATAATTAAGTAAGGTTAAAGTACAGTCTATATTATATAGTGCAAGTCCTATAACTGTCTAAGCATATATGCTTATAAGCAAAAAGGTTAACAAATTTTATTATAAATGATATTTATACAGCATGTCTCCAGATAGAGTTACAAAGAGGAATTTATTTTTTATTTTTTATTTGATCTCAAAAAAAGTCACTCTTTATAACTTGCCCTGCTTGATTTTAAACTCCCAAAACACTAAGCGCTTTTTGTACAACTCTTACGGTTCATGGGATAATGTTTTTTTCTTCAAAATAGTGTCTTCAAAAATATAAAGAAAAAAACATCATCAAGAGTGACTTATTTTAAGATATCAAAAATAAAAAAATCTTCTTTGTAATTCTAACAGTTGGTTTGTGTAATTTGGTGTAATTTTTGCGTGCCAAGCCTGTCGTAATTCTTCAGCATTATGACCCAGGAAAGTTAGTTTCTTCCCTCGCTCTGACTCCGGTATGAAAAGGGTTTTCCCGAAGATAATTCATTAATTGCATATCTTCTTCTGCACTACTCATTCTACTTCGAACAGAACCCCGCTTTCTGCTAATCTGTCCAGTTTCCTCAAGTTTTTTCTTTGCTCGCATTATAGTGCTGTTTGCAACATTTAATTCAGTGGCTATTTCACGTACACTTATCCCGTCATTTATTCTTGCTGTTATAATACATTTTTGATAATTTGTAAGCTGCGGCATAACTAATGTGAATTATTTTGACAAGTAATGTCATAATAATATTTGACAAATAAATGTCAAAGAGACCTTGATAAAGTTCAATATAATCTGTAACATTTTTAGGTGTAAGCGTTTATTATGAAAACGATGGTACATGCACTATAAATAAAATTATTTATTTTACATACATTATTCATTGTCAATACTTTAACTATACACCACCTAAGCATGGCTTGTGTGCAGTATATAGAAAAAAAAAGAAAAATGTGCGTTAACATTTTTTTTTAATTCTAATACTTCCCATTTTACTACATACGTGCTATAGATAACAGAGTGAAACAAAAATAAAATAAATTACAAAAATACACACCTACATAAAAAAAAACAGATAAAAATGTACCACGTTGGAAAATTGTCACGACAAAATATCTTAAAGAAATCCAAGATTTAAAAATCCATAGGTATTTCAAACAAAAATATCCAAAACATCCTAAAAAAATATGTAAGTACTTAAGCATTATTGCTAATATTCAATTTAACAAGCCAAAATTGATCAATCAAATGCTCCGAAAATAAAAGATTCGATTGGTTAATTTCATCTGGCCAGACTGATAAAGCTTCTGTTAACATTTAATTCACAAATCACAGTGTTAGGATTATGCGTTTCTGTAGTGATCACATATACACCCAATTAATATTTACTAGCGTTGCATATGACAGTATGTCCCTCCCACTTTGTTTTCCATAATGGTACAGATCGCGCGGTACTAGCGTATCACGCATAAAAGAAAAAAACTCTCATACGTCCAGCCTATTGTTAACGATCTAGCCTAGGCCTAGGCTTTACTGAGATATCAATATTTCTACAGTTATATTCTTCTATAGTCCGTCCAATTATGCAAGATACTAGTTTAAAATTCCCGCGATTTTTAAGCTACATCATTGGTTAAAAACTCGTACCTTTTAACATATAAAATATTGTGACATTTTTTGTCTATGACAATTATTGACGGTCGTTAAAGCTAATAAAAGAAGAGAAAGTTACATAAAAAAAATGGTTATACTTAATGTTATTTTGTATGGTATTGAAAAAGGTACTTTTTTTGGTTTATTCTTCATACACTTACACTAAATTATCATATTCTACATATTGTACAAACGTAAATTATATTGAACACAAGGAAAACGTCAAGTTTTTAGGTTACAGCTTAAGGCCTATCCAGGGGCTCGCATAACAACCATTACAAGATACATGACGACACATCAAGCCAGTCCTGGCATCGCATTCTTATGTACTATGGGAGGATTGGTGTAGTGGACTACCGCGTCCTACTTGGCAAGTTTACTACACAAATAGCGTGAGTTCAATTCTCACCGGCGCCGATTTGCCTTTTTCAGTTAATTAAGAATTAAAATTTGCGAAGGCATAAGTAAAGCGGACACTCCCTATAAATTGGTTCGAAAGTCAATTAAAGCCGGTGGTTCCCTCTACTACAAGCCCACACAAGTCCTGGACTTAGGGGATGCTTAATTAAGTATAATAGTACGAGGTTAAACAAAATGTAATGTAATGTTTGTTATGCGAGTCTTTGTTTAGGCCCTTTCCAGGACATATTTTAAATTTTTGATACACTATGATTTATGCATAATTATCCAGTATATGCGCTCTGTGGTGTAAAACGGGCCGCGTCTCTTAATATCTTGCATAACTGGACGGAGTATAATATTCTTCTAATTTTTACAAAAAAAAAAACGTATTAAAATATAGTCGTACCAAAATAAAATTGGTCAATGAATAGCTGAAATAGCAGCTTTAATAAGGGATCGGACTTTTAGTATTTATTTACCGGAGTCTCACAAAATTTACAATTTTTGAAAAATTGTTATTACTAAAGGTCAAAACTTGTGTATTAATTTTCTAGAATACAGAGTCCAATTTAAATAAATAAATTATAACATTTTATTTAATAAAAAAGCAAAGTAAAATTAATTATGGACACACAAAAATTACGTAAATATAAAGTAATATTTTGTTCATACACATGACATTTAATCGCAATATGTTATGTCGCTAGATTAAATGCACTATAAAATAAAATCTGGTGAAAACCGGTACCAAAAAAAAAAATACATATCAAAAGTTTTGATTCAAAATTAATGGAGAACCCCTGTCACAAGCTTAAAGCTTATTTGGGGCTCTCCATGACGCTGTTGTATAAAAATCTAACTAATAAACTAATAATAACAATAAAACACACAACATTTCATGAATTTTCATGTGGAAGTTCAAATCCTTATGAAATCATATGAAATTACGAAATTAGGAAATCTCATAAAAACTTAATGGGGAAATCCATACAAGACTTCATTAGGAATTTACAAATTTTAAAAACTAATGTATCAGAAAACATGCCCCTCGATACCCCCAAGCAACAAAGTCGTAACTCATATATTGTCATTTTTCACGACAGCTAAGTTTCTAAAATATATTTTTTTGTTATTTAAGGGTGGGAAATGATTGAAGTGGAAAAAGAAGCCATGTGATACATCATTTGAAAGCTTATAAAATTTGTCTATTAAACTGTATAAGTATTTATTGTTTATTTATTGTTTGTTTCTGATAATATTCAAGTTTAGAATTTCTTACTTTAGTGTTTTTAGGTAAACTTTTGGTTAAAATGGCATGTGGAGAAATCTGAGTAGTACCACCATGTGTGTCTTTTTTCAAGGGATTTACTTATGAGAATAACTCAAAATGGGTCTAACTTGAGTTACATCCTTGTTGCATGGGAGTGTCGACATCTGAATTTCCAGAAATTCCACACGAAATGATTTCCATCAGATATCGACGAAATCTGATGACAGTTCGTGGGATACTAGTTTTTTTATACGGCAGGGCTTAAACTCATGTTTAGATTATGTCGCAAGTATTATGTTGCCGGGTATTTTTCGGGTATTTTTCGATTATTTTGATTTCAAAATTTGATTTTTTTTACAGTAATTTTAATTTTTCAGGCAATTATGTAAGGTCGTATGAAGCGGGTGTAATGTTTTTACCCAAATTTTTCGAAGAAGAATATTTTGAAATAAAAAATACAACCAGCAGGAAAAATAAGAACCTTTTTCCATTAATGTATGATTTACCTTTGGAACCCTATAAATCTGATGACTATCCTTGGTGTAATTAGATATTATCACATACATCTCTTTATAGTCCAGGATCTAGATAATATGTAGTATAATTATACTTGTGTCTAATATCATGTCAAGAGTGCAACTAACATAAGCGCATAACCCTCATTTTTTGCGAAATACGGTTTTTGCTTGAAACGGGTACTACTTAACGTACTTTATCGCTCTAGTTAATAATAATTCCTAATATGTTACTATAGGTACCTATAGGTATTAAAAAAAAATGTATTGGAAAATAAGGTTAGGGATGCAAATTTTAATAATTTGTTTTTTTTTGCCCCACCCAAATATTTACCGTTAACTATTATTAATTACAAAAGGTTATAAACCTATTAAGAACTAAAAAAGACAAGATTTTATAAAAACAAATAATCTTATAATAAACGTGTGGGTAAGGTTTTTTTAATAATTTGCTTATTTTGCCCCACCCAAATATTTACCGTTAACTATTTTTGATGAAAAATGGCTTATGAACCTATTCAAGACTAGCAAAGAGAAGATTTTATGCAAAAACACCTTACAAGAAATGTGTGGGTTAGGCCCTTTTGATAATTAAGGGTATTGTTTAGGCCTTTATTTCAAGTTTTTTTTGAAATCTACATAAAACGATGTAAACAATCAAACACTGTTAAAATATAATTAATATTAAATATCATTTTTGCTTCTTCATTTTTGGTTCTGCTGTAAAATAATAATTTTGTGGGTTAGGTCCTTATGTTAGTTGCACTCTTCATGTATCCTAGTAGAAATTTAACGTTATATAAACGTTTTTTCTAACGTGTATTTAATGTACAATTCCTAACTTTAGAATACCGTTTAATTACGTTTGGTAAAACTTCTAACGTTAGACCCTAACATTATTTTAACGTTAGACCCTAACGTTATTTTAACGTTAGACCCTAACGTTATTCTAACGTCAGACCCTAACGTTATTCTAACGTTAGACCCTAACGTTAGGGATCTAACATTCAAACCACATAAATCTAACGTTAAACTTAAGTTGTTCTAACGTTATTTTCCGCAAAAGTGGAATCAGGTATAATACCTGATTCCACTTTTGTGTTGGAATAAATTTTGCTTAAAAAAATTGTTCCAACACAAAAGTCAACACAAAAGTGTGTCTAGATCCTGCACTATTAAGCTTGAACACATGGAACACATATATCAATTATTTTATTACTTTTATTATAATTTTTTATTTAAAATATATTTCAGTTTTAATACACAGTTGTTTTATTTATTGGAACTATATATCCCTAATCAAAACTAACGATGCACACGCTGTTCTAGAAGAACTTTTAAATGACATGACAACTTCCATTTTTTTTTTCTTTTTGAAATTTGTTATATGAGCTCTAATTAATAAAATAAGACCAAAATTTTAAAAATCCTTAGAGCCGTTTTTGAAAAAAGTGTCTTTTTTAGAAAATATCTCTGATATTTCATACATACTCGGTTTGCCCAAGATGTCTCGGTTTTTGACCAAACTTGGCATAGAGGTACCACTATGGTACCTAAGCACTCCATCCAATTTTTTTTTCAAAACGGTCCATCCGTTTATGATACTGGGTGTCCCACCAACCAGGTTCTTGACAAGTTATATCTCCGTTATTTGAAAAGGTAAATTTTTTGTAAAAAATAGCGTTAAATGGGATCCAAAGAATTTTTACTGACTTATTCAACCCCCCCCCCCCCATTGCTTACTCACTCCCTTGTAACCACCCCACCCTCTGATTTTTAAATAACACCTCCCACCCCCATTTTTATCTAACAATATGAAATTAAATTTCATTTTGAATTAAACCATGTATTATAAATAGTATCTTATTTTTTTAAGGAGCTTCCAATAACAATTATTATTTAGTAATAATAATGTCCTACCAGGTTTTAGACGGGCTATATCTCCGTTATTTAAAAAGATAAAAAAGTAAAAAAAAATAAAATTAAATTGGAGTCAAAGTAGAATTTACTGACATATGCAAAACTACCCCTTATTAACCCACCCTCTTGGAACCACCTCCAACTAGTTTTTTAAATAGCACTTCCCTATTTAACTGAAGAATATGAAAGCACATTTTATTTTAAATTTAACCAGAAAATTTTCCAAAAACTTAAACAATAACTCTCTCCACTCTCCTGGAACTACCCGCAACTTTGTTTTAAATACCACCCTTCTATTAATAAATAATAATTGTTATTTAGAGCCCCTTAAAATCTAAGACACCACTTATAATAAATGGTTGAATTCAGATTAAAGTGTACTTATATAGTCTTTAATAAGAATGTCCGTCTGTCCACAGAAAATCTTTTCGGTGAAAATCAGCACGGCTTCGTTAGAGGCAGGAACACCATTAGTGCCTGGAAAGCAACTCTTGCCACTTTGGACTCTCAGCAGTTTAAGCATAAAGTGGTGATTCTTCTGGACATAAAAGGAGCCTTTGATAATGTATGGTGGCCTACTAGCATTAACTCACTCGCAGAATCCAATATTCCTAACAGACTTCTAAAAATCATAAAGAATTATCTTAAAAATCGGGTGTCCAAGCTAGTCTATGGTGGGGCGCACGTTAGCAAGCGAAACGAAAGGGGCTGCGGTCAAGGGTCGGTTATGGGTACCGCCCTATGGAATGCCGCCTTAAAGAAATTGTTAACCCTACCTCTTGTTTATGGTGAACTTGTAGCCTATGCAGACGACCTGGCATACGTAGTAAGCGCGAACTCTAGAGATCAACTGGAACTGAGGGCAAACACCGATCTGAAAACGATTACGGACTGGACTGCTCTGAATAAGCTAGAATTCTCCAGAGATAAATCTTGTTACATACATTTTGGGCCCAAACTAGTAAGAAGACCATCCATTAGGCTTTATGGGAGAATAATCAACCGAGTGGAGCAGGCAAGATACCTCGGCATTATACTTGACAACAAGCGGAAATTTGCCGCGCATATTAGGCACGTGGCTGATAAGGCAAAAAGCTCCTTTTTTAAAATCAAGGCCATGACAAAAGCCTTATATAATCCACCGGAAACAGCTCTAAAAACCATATATGAGAAAGCCACAGTCCCAATGGTTAACTACGGCTTTGAGATTTGGGGGGAGTTTTCTTCATCTGCCAGAGCGAGAATTGCACTGGAAAGTGTCAGCGGAACATGTGCAAGAATTATAGCCGGCACCTACAGTTCAACATCCTATCACGCTGCGTGTGTTTTAGCAAAAATTCCACCGCTACCCATTACACTGCTAGAGATGGAATCTAGGAGAAGAATTCGAGTAGGCCAAGCTGCTATTCACGGAGACATACGCATTCAACCTGGCCTATCTAGAAATGAGACAAAAAGTTTGCTCGCTGCAGGAACATTGCGACTGTGGCAGGTAGCCTGGGACGAGGCGACTCAGGGACGGGTAACCCATTTATTTTTTCCCAACATTGCCAGAAGAATTAACTTGAATTTCCGTCTAGATAAAGAATTGGCACAAATCCTTACAGGACATGGGCACTTCTCGGCACATCTCAAACGGGTAGGTAAAGATCCAAGTGGAAACTGTACGGCATGCGATCTAGAAGACAACCCCATACACAGACTATTGACATGTGACCTATTTCAACGCCAAAGGGACTCTATTTCTGCCTTAGTGGGACCACTCCAAGTAGAAAATATAGTGGAGCAACTTCATACTTTAGGACAATTGGATCTACTCAAGGAATTTATCGCAGACGAAAATAGAATGAGAACTATGTGGTAGTGCGTACTCGGCATTTTGGTGTAGTTTTGTGTTAGTGAGATGTTAGATGGTGTCAGTTTTAGTGCTCGGACTTAGATTAAGAGTAGAAGGAGGGTTAAGGTACCTCCTGCGGTTTTCCGCTAATTTTAAGCGGGTTGGGGTAATCTTGTGCGTAGGTTCATACACCACAATATTTGTAATTATGTTCTTTTATATTATTATTTATGTTTGTAATTATTAAATAAATGGAATTCATAACCAAAAAGGAACGGGTGACATGTTTGAAAGATGCCTAGGCAGATGGCTTCACCGCTGCCTGGGGGTGGTGGTTTTTCAGTGTCTTTCCTCGGGGTTTCCCCACTGAAAAAGGTGCCTTCAGCATCGGGTTTTCTTCCTCCCCCCTTTCCTTTTTTTTTTTTTTTGTCCGTCTGTCTGTCTGTCTGTCTGTCGGTCTGTGAACACGAACAAATCGTAGCGATTTGAAATTTGGAGGGTATATTTGCGTAGTGAATATCTCGGCGGGGGTTGAAATTGGGGTATGTGGGTAGGGGAGAAGGGGGTCAAAGGGGCCAAAAAAAGTTAATTTTTGGTATTTTTTTAATTTTTTATCGTTCAATTATAATTTTGGCATGTATAGGAAGGTAATAAAATTTACCATAAAAAAGGTAAAAACCATTTTTTTCGTAGCACCAATACTTCTGGAGATATTAGCAAAATAACAAAATACACGCCACTGTGAAGTCTTTTTATTAGTTTATAGGTAAAGCCTTGTATTTTGATAATGATTTATGTCCATTTCAAGCAAAAAAAATTGTCGCTCACCAGTTACGATGCGCAGTACTGCTTAGACAAACGTAAGTATGCGCAGAAGAGTTTATTAATATATACGAATGCTTTAAAGTGTTCTGGCAAACATATACAAATATGTCATGCGCAGTAAGGATTGGTGGAACATATTTATGCGCAAAAGTGTTTAATAATACATACGAATGCTTAAAAGTGTTCTGGCAAACATATACAAATATTTCATGCGCAGTAGGGATTGGTGGAACATATTTATGCGCAAAAGTGTTTAATAATACATACGAATGCCTAAAAGTGTTCTGGCAAACATATACAAATATGTCATGCGCAGTAAGGATTGGTGGAACATATTTATGCGCAAAAGTGTTTAATAATACATACGAATGCTTAAAAGTGTTCTGGCAAATATATACAAATATATTATGCGCAGTAAGGATTGGTGGAACATATTTATGCGCAAAAGTGTTTAATAATACATACGAATACTTAAAAGTGTTCTGGCAAACATATACAAATATGTCATGCGCAGTAGGGATTGGTGGAACATATTTATGCGCAAAAGTGTTTAATAATACATACGAACGCTTAAAAGTGTTTTGGCAAACATATACAAATATGTCATGCGCAGTAAGGATTGGTGGAACATATTTATTCGCAAAAGTGTTTAATAATACATACGAATACGCAAAAGTGTTCTGGCAAAGATATACAAATATATCATGCGCAGTAAAGATTGATAGAACATATTTATGCGCAAACGTGTTTAATAATAAATGCGAATACGCAAAAGTGTTTTGCCAAAGATATACAAATATATCATGCGCAGTAGGGATTGGTGGAACAGATATATGCGCAAAAGTGTTTAATAATACATACGAATATTTAGAAATGTTCTGGCAAAGATATACAAATATATCATGCGCAGTAAAGATTGGTGAAACATTTATGCACAAACGTGTTTAATAATACATACGAATGCACAGAAGTGTTCTGGAGTTGCTAGAGGTAAGGAAAGGCAAAGGAAGTGTGACAAAAAGTGTGTAGTCCATTTCCACTATTCTGTTCACCTAAAATATAAAAGTTTTCAAACGTTTTTGCGTTTCAGATATTTTTAAATTTATTTAGTCATACATTAATGTAATTACAGTAAAGGTCTACAGAGCCTTAATTACAGGGTGCCCACAGATCAGGGAAGTTGGGAAAATCAGGGAATTTGGTCAACTTTAAAAAATTAGGGATATCGAAATTAAACTCAAAAACGAGAAAAATAAATAATATTTAATTTTTAAATTTTTGAAAAAACTTTTTATATTAATCATAGTGAGAAATATTCTTTTGTTTACAGCCTAATGTTTATGTTTAGCTCCCTTCACGTCTTTAAAAAACTTTTTTGTATGTATTAAAATTAGGGAAAATGTATCCATCAGGGAAATCTGGGGAAATCTTATTTTGCAAATCCTGTGGTCACCCTGAATTGGATATACTCTGATTGTGTTTTGTCTAGGTTCATTTTTCCTCTTTTGTGGTTGATAAAGACTGCAAACTGACTTTTCCACTTTAGCAGCCTGTGGCCTTTCTTAAGCTTTTTATTAAAGACTCCGGGCTTCTTTAGTGGTATGGTCGACCTGTAGTCCGTAAATTTACTTATTGTTCACAGTTTTAATTTCTTACCTTCTGTTCCAGATTCGATTTATTTAACTATCTAAGGGCCACTTGCACCAACTTTTGGTCTGGGATTATCTCAGCTAAACCGAGTTTAAGTTAGAAATGTTGCGTTCTGATTGGTCGGCCGTCAACTTAATCCAAGTTTAAAGTTAAACCATCATTGGTGCAAGTGGCCCTAAGGGCCTTTTTTGTACAGAAAATTGCATGATTGTGAATACAATTTTTTGTGTGTGTTGTACTTCATTAAAAATAAAGATACTATGATATTAAAAAGTTCTTGTTTTAATTTTTAACTATGAATAAATTCGCGGTGGTAAATTCCTTAAAATTAATTTAAATCCCCCTAGTAGTTTAAATGTATCATTAAACCTAACCTTAACTTATTCAGGCTTGCCATTAGCGGATTATAACTATCCCTAGAGTTTTTAAAGTTGGCAACATTGATTTTTAACAATGTTGCCAACAGTGAAAATTTAACGCAAATGTCATACTATTTTAAGGGGTTATAACTCAAAAACTACGAGCTATCTAAAAAATTCTTTCGGATTTGAAATTAGGAGGGCCAAATTTAAGTGTAATAAATGTAATATGTTTGATTCGGTAAGTTAAAAATGTATTTTTGGGGACCCCATTTCACCACCTTTTCGGAGGTTCTAGCTTCCAAAGGAATCAGATCCAGGACCTGGCGATTTGCAAATAGCTTAATTTGAATGTTCTTTAACATAAATATATAAAATACAGCCGCGATAAAATAATGTAATAAACATGGTCACCAGCTCTTAGTCTATTAGCATTTGGTTTCTTTTGAAACACAAACATCCAGATATAAAATAAAACGTTACCCACTGTAGAAATTATGGCTATTATAAAAATTAAAGCATATAGACATAAATAATATATAAATATGTAGCATCTAAAGATGAAATCAATCATTTTTTTAAATTACAATGTAATAATAATAATATGTGAATATATAGTATTTAGTTTATTTTAAGCTTTTTGAGTTATATTTAAGATGTTCTATACAGTGTACCTTAGCCTGTAAGTAAAAAAAAAAAATAGCCAGCGTTACAAATAATAATATTCCTAAACAGGTTGGAAACTAATAGCTTTAAAGAAAGAAACGAAAAAGCTTCATTAAAAATATATATAATGTTTTTTTCACCAAAATGCTGTTTTTGGGTCCTGTTGGATTTGGATCGAAGAGGGTCTTTTTAGTCCAAATCCAAATGGTTTTGTTAGTTGTAGTTGTATATGATTTTATCTTATACACTATGTCTTTTATATTTTAATAATGATGATTGATTAATGATTTTATATTTGTAAAGCTTATAAATATATATCTTTACAACCTGGTTGTACCATTGTTTAATCATCATGATTTAGCACTTTTAATACCACTAGCACTTTTAGCACTTTTAATACCACTAGTGCAATAATTATTTTTCTAAAATGCCTAAGAATACATTTTATATTAATATTAAGTTTTATGATAGTTGTAGATAAAATCTTGCATGTTATACCTACATATTATATGCAAATCACATTTATCTGGGGGGGTGCTCAGCCCCCCTGGCATGATTTTGAGCATCCCCAGCGAAATAAACACAAAGCACTCCCACAGGGGGTGCTTGTGTCGAAACAGAAGCTACCTTACATTAAAAAATAATACTGTGAATAATGTAAATTGAGGCATAAAGGGAAACTGGTCAGTAAATTGTTTACTTGAGAACAGTTGAATGTTGGGAATTTGTCAGAGGTGAGGACCTTTTTTTTAGTCATCAAAATTTTACAGTCAGGGGTAAGCTGTTGTTTTTATTTAGAAAATTTAACAATTTTTAAATTTTATTTGGGAAATATTTGCTTTGCCCCAACACCCAACCAAATGCTGAAAATATTATAAACATTTCCTGTCAGGGGGTGCTCAGCACCTACGTATTTTTTTATTACCTTGAACAAAAATAAATTTTGAAAAAAAATGACTATTTTTTTTTGTTTTAAAAATATATTCATCTTCTCAAAAAAAATATATAATATATTTTGAAAATTTTCTTCTCATTTTTTTCGTGTTTTAAGTGACCTGACATAAAAGTCCTGCAGGCGCTTTAAGTAAAATATAGTTTAGTGTCCATTTACTTTATTTTTTAAATTCTAATTTTTGAGTCCCCGCGAAATAAATACCTCGAATCAAGCTTTGCTACATAATCGGTATCTGAATTGTGAAAACTGTTAAAACATTAAATAAATAACAACGAGCGCATTCACCATTTTTGTCTTTCACAGTTTTGCACACAGATGTCGCGATTTTAAACTCTTCGAAGCAATGGCGCCAAAAGCAGTAGATGTCCATTTACATTGAAGTTCAGCATTTATGGCTAAATTATGGTTTGAGTTAAAGATATTATTGTTCAGGTATTTGCAGTTTTTCGCATTAATCATTGTAAATGTTTTTACGTTTTATAATAAAATTTTCGACGTAGAATTTTCCTGGTTCTCAAGAAGTTTTAACGTATTCAGAGATCGAAACTGAGTATAATTCGCTCTTAAATTATATAAATTTAATAAAATCGGCAGTGTTCGTGTAAAAATTGTATTAATTTATTAAATACTTATCAACATTTTTGATTTCCCCCAGAAAAGAAAAATTTCGCTGACGTCAATCTGCGCAAGGGGTTTGCGCAGCGTCGAATCTTGAACGCCGTCGAAAGTGGTCGTCATCGTGAAGCACAGAGCTCGCCATTGCAACGTTTTTATTGTTCAGGTAAATTCTATTGTTGTATTTAAACCTTTATTACCACTTCGAAAATATTTATACGTCTTCCTGTAATATTTTTCTCCTAATTTTGCATAATCGCAGCAAAGAGGCTTGCAACAGTACACCATTGTTTTTCTCACAGGTAGGCTTTTCTAAATGGGTGGGTTTTATGCTTCTTTTAGGAAGTTTTAATTCATTCAAAGGTTGTATTTTAGACTAATATTTGCTTTTAAGTTACATAAATTCAATAAAATCGGTCTTTTTTTTTAAGCAGGCTTTGACATGCAAGTCGTCTGCGCAGCTTCACTTTTGTAGCCGGCCATCTCTTCTCGGTAGAAGCTAACACAATGTAGCATTTATTTCCAAATATCGTTTAAATTTACGTTTTTATTATTCAGGTATGTGAAATTTTTGTATTTGGACTTTAATTAACTCTTTGTAAATGTTTTTACGTTTTTCCGATATGTTTTTCCTTATAATTTTGTATCATTGCAGCAATGCTTTGTGCACAACTCTTGTTTTTCTGTAGTATTCTGGGTATTTTAAGAAGTATAATTGCATTTAACGTTTGTATTTTAGATAGTAAGTTGACTATGTTTATTTTTAAATTATATAAATTCAACAAAATCGATTTTTTGAGTGTTTTGAGGCAAACGGGGGTGTTCTGTCGTGACTTCTCTATTATAGTGACGGATATATGCACAAAGGATTGGCACAGCTTCATTTCTTTTGTTACAATGTACAGAAGCTATAGCTTGTGTACATTGGAACAAAAGAAATGAAGCTGTGAAAATTCTTTTCGCATATATGCGTCACTATAATAGAGACGTCACCGCTTGCCTCAAAACACTTTCAAGAAATTGATTTTGATGAATTTATATAACTTAAAAACAAATATAGTCAAATTACTATCTAAAATACAACCGTTGAATGCAACTTAAAAGACCCAGAATACTACACAAAGCTTTGCTATAGCACAGTGCAGCATTCATAGCTACATATCATTTAAATTCACAATTTTATTATTCAGTTTTTTGTGAATATTTTTGGATGCTTTTTTCTTTCCTATTTGCTTTATGTGGGAAAGTTGCCTTTTTGCAAAGCATCAGTTCTTCAATTGCCATGGCTTTCCCTTTTTTTTGCCAAATATAGGTATTCTAATTTTTTTTTGGGCAAAATATATTTTGAATTTTTTTTGGTTCATTGTTTTTATTTTGGAGTTTTTGATTTTTTTTTAATTCTATACGATTTTGATCTAAAACTATTTTTATATATACCCCCTCCCCCCCAAGAATCTTTATTTTTATATATATATTTTTATATATATATATATTTTTGTTATTTTATATATATATTTTTTTGTTATTTTATATATATATTTTTTTGTTATTTTTATATATATTTTTTTTTGTTATTTTAAATAAATGTTATTTTAAATGAAAAATAACAGCGGGTGTTTCTTTTCTTCGGGTAGGGGCGACAAATTTCCTAGAAACAGGGGAAGCTTTTTTTTCGGAGGGCGATTTTTTGTCTTGGCATGAGAGCCGCCAAATTTTGTAGAAGCGCTCAGGGATAATATTATAAAGCTTTTTTTTTGGAGGTTGTTTTTTTGTTTTGATTTGATAGGGGTGCCAATTTTTGTAGGAACGCTTAGGGACAAGGCTGCTTTTTTTTCGGAGGGTAATTTTTTGACTTGGTAGGGGCGCCAAATTTTGTAGAAGCGTTCAGGGATAAACCTTTTTTTTTCAGAGACTGTTTATATTTTTTAAAAATGATTTTTTTCTTAATTTCATTGCATGGTTCCCTTTCTATAACTTATAAACACAGGTCGAATTGAAGTATTCATTTACCAATGGAAAACAAAAATTAGAATTTTGTTTTTTTTCTTAATGTACATACTTCAAACTATATTTCTCCGAGTATTTCTCTTTTTACACTTAAAACATAAAAAAAATATAACAATATTTTTTATATTTTTTTATAAAAATTCTTTTTTCACGTTCCAAGTAAATCACTATGTAAACAGCGTCGACACGACAGTCCGGTTTGTTATAGTTTAAACTGTCTTTAAAAAATATTTTTTTTAACTCTAATATTTGCTTGCCCCTGGTTAATGAATACTTCGATCCGACCAGTGCTTATAAAGCACGAATAAAAACAACAAAAAACTCAAATTAGCAAACTTTTCTTTTTCTAAATTCAACTCAGGCTTGAACTTAAGTTGATAAATCCAAATCGGCACCATATTTAATCTATCTAAATCAAAGTTAAAGGCCAAAAATGGTTTTTGACATTTTCAGGCTTATTTTTCTTAAAATCCTGTGTACATAGACAAATTCTGAAGCCAGATTAGGAGTCAGCGCTTCAAAATGTAAATAATTTTAAAGCTTTACTAAATGAATCATTTCAAGTTATTTTCAGACGAAGCGCTGCGCTGGGCCGTAAATTGAACGGCGGCGCGCACTCACACCTTTAGCCAGTTGGTTGTTGAAATATTTTTTCCGTGACCATGTGATATTATAAGGGATAATTTTTGATTTTGTCCAGTTTTGTCCAATTTTGTCCGGTTTTTTCCACCGGCCTGGACAATTTTAAAAAAGTGGACTTTTCACAACCCTGTATGTATGTTAATTTAATGTATTTTTTTCCAGACTTAGTTTCAATAAGCAGAGGAGCAGTCGGGAGCAGTTTCCAAAAAAAAATGCGTTTTTATCTTTTTTGTGAGTAATTAAAGGCATCCCCAAAAATTCATCGCCAAATACAGAAAAATGGATTTTCATCAAAAATTACAGGTCCTTAAAATGGTAGCTTCCCTAAATGACCCTCATTGATGTTACAATACCTCAGTTTTTACGTGGTAAGATATAATATTTTTATAATAAAAAATACTAACTAAAAAAATATTTTTTTCGTCTGTCCGCAGAAACTTTTGACGATAACTCGAAAACAATTTGAGCTAAAGACTAAAAAAGTCAGCGCTTCAAAATGTATAAGAATAGTATAGGACGGGATACGTCAGACCTAAGGGTGTGCGCCGCGAAAATTTTCGAAGGGTGACGCTGCGCCTGCTAAAATTATTTTGTTAAAGAAAATTTTAAGTAAAAATAGAAAAATAATTTTAAAGCTTTACCAAATGAGTCATTTTGTTATTTTCAGACGGCGTGCTGCGCCGGTCCGTAAATTTGGCGGCGGGACATACAGGGTGTATTTGAAATAGCGTAGGAAATTTTAACAGGTGATTCTACATGATAAAATATGACAAAAAGTTCCTATAAACATATGTCTAAAAATGCGTCATAAGGGAGCTGCGCCCCTTTGAAATTGGCTAAAAAAATCGGTTTTTATTTAATAACTCAGGAACCCTTTGAGATATGTTAACGAGGTTTTGCACCTGAATTTATCCTAATAAGGCCCATCTTTGTATGTCATTTTCACGTACTTATTTAAACCAGGGGTGTGCGAAACGGGGGGCCTTATCAGTTTTTTGTCCCAAACTTTCGACCTACATGTATGGAAACTTTTTTATTAGTTTTTGAATAGAATAACATTGCATCATTAAAATTTTGGTTGTCAACATTTTAGTATTTAATTCTTCGTCCTCGAACCGTAAAATTTCACCTTCAAATTAACTTTTCTGGAAAACGGTTAATCCTACAGTATTACAAGAGTACCTTTTTTATGTATTTTGACCTGAGGAATCATATTTCAAAAATAAAATTGCAAAAAAGTTACACAGAAAAAAGTTTAGGACAAAAAACTGATAAGCCCCCCCCCCCCCGTTTCGCACACCCCTGGTTGAAATAAGTACATGAAAATAACACATAAAAACGGGCCTTGGTAGGATTAGTTGACGTGCAAAACCTCGGTGAAATATCTCAAAGGGTTCCTGAGTTATTAAATAAAAACCGATTTTTTAGCCACTTTCTAAGGGCGTAGCTCCCTTATGACGCAATTTTAGACATATGTTTATAGAAACTTTTTGTCATATTTTATGATGTAGAATCATCTGTTAAAATTTCCGACGCTATTTCAAATACACCGTGTATGTATGTCGGCGGCGGCGCGCACGCACACTTTTAGCCAGACCCCAGTTGGTTGTTGAAATATTTTTTCCGTGACCATCTGTTATTATAAGGGATAATTTTGTATTTTGTCCAGTTTTGTCCAATTTTGTCCGTTTTTGTCCACCGGCCTGGACTATTTTAAAAAAGTGGACTTTTCACAGCCTTGTATGTATGTATGTTAATTTGTTGTATTTTTTTTTCAGATTTAGTTTCAATAAGCAGAGGAGCAGTCGGGAGCAGTTTTCAAAAAATAATGCGTTTTTATCTTTCTTGTCAGTAATTAAAGGCATCCCCAAAAAAATCTTCGCCAAATACGGAAAAATGGTTTCTTATCAAAAATTACAGGTCTCTAAAATGGTAGCTTCCCTGAAGGACCCCATTGGTGTTACAAGGCCTCAGTTCTTACGTGGTAAGATATAATAATATATTTTTATAATAACAAATATTTTTTTAGTCTGGAGAAATTTTTGACGATAACTCGAACACAATTTAAGCTAAAGACTCGAAAATAAAATACATACTAAAAGTTTAAATTTTCTCCTGTCCGGAAAAATTTATGAGTGATAACCAGTACCCGGTGTATTTAAAGAGCCTTTACCTGGAAATAATTCAGGGAGTTTTGATTTTAGGTTTATTAAGTAGGGTTAAGGCCGCAAATAAAAAAAAAACAATTTTTCGATGTTGAACTCGATTTTGAACTGTCATTTTTTTAACGTATTTTTCACAAAAAATGGGTTTTTCAAAATACTTCAAGATCAGTGCATTCTAGGACAAAAACGTTTTATATGAAAATAAAGAGGGCCGATTTTACAACATTTTTTGTTCCATGTATTTTTTGTACGACTTATAGCTAATTCACGGCACCGCCTTAATCGTTAGTTACACTGTAGGTTTTTAGATTTATAATTTCGTTTTTTCGAAAAACCAAAGTTTTTCTTTACGTCTCGGTTAGGAAGGTTTTTTTATACTTAATACAATGGTAATTTTTAATAGAAAATTGGTTTACTCGAGATAATGGGGCACAAATGTGTGAATTTTTACCCCTAATGTTCTAAGGGGTATGCCTAACTGACTCAAAGAACAGCACGAATAAAAACAACAAAAAACTCAAATTAGCAAACTTCTCTTTTTCTAAATTCAACTCAGGCTTAAACTTAAGTTGATGAATCCAAATCGGCACCATATTTAATCTATCTTAATCAAAGTTAAAGGCCAAAAATGATTTTTGACATTTTCAGGCTCATTTTTCTTAAAATCCTGTGTACATAGACAATTTCTGAAGGAGTCAGCGCTTCAAAATGTAAATAATTTTAAAGCTTTACCAAATGAATCATTTCAAGTTATTTTCAGACGGCGCGCTGCGAAGGGCCGTAAATTGGGCGGCGGGGCGCTATATATGTCGGCGGCGGCGCGCACGCACACCTTTAGCCAGAACCCCGTTGGTTGTTGAAATATTTTTTCCGTGACCATGTGTTATTATAAGGGATAATTTTTGATTTTGTACAGTTTTGTCCAATTTTGTCTAATCTAAAAAAAGTGGACTTTTTCACTTCCCTGTATGTATGTTAATTTTTTGTATTTTTTTTTTCAGATTTAGTTTCAATAAGCAGAGGAGCAGTCGGGAGCAGTTTTCAAAAAAAATGCGTTTTTATCTTTTTTGTCAGTAATTAAAGGTATCCCCAAAAAATCTTCGCCAAATACGGAAAAATGGTTTTTCATCAAAAATTACAGGTCTTTAAAATGTAGCTTCCCTGAAGGACCCTCATTGATGTTACAAGGCCTCAGTTTTTTACGTGGTAAGATATAATAATATATTTTTATAATAACAAATACTAACTAAACAAATATTTTTTTAGTCTGTCTGGAGAAATTTTTGACGATAACTCGAAAACAATTTGAGCTAAAGACTCGAAAATAAAATACATACTAAAAATTCAAATTTTCTCCTGTCCGGAAAAATTTATGACTGATAAACAGTACCCGGCTTATTTGCAGTTATAGTCCAGTCTTCAGGTCAATAAAAGAGCCTTTACCTGGAAATAATTCAGGGAGTTTTGATTTTTGGTTTATTAAATAGGGTTAGGGCCGAAAATAATAAAACAACTTTTCGATGTTGAACTCGATTTGGAACTGTCAATTTTTTAACTTATTTTTCACAAAAAACGGGGTTTTCAAAATACTTCAAGATCAGTGCATTCTAGGACAAAAAACGTTTTATATGAAAATAAAGAGGGCCAATTTTACATCATTTTTGTTCCATGTATTTTTTTGTACGACTATTAGCTAATTCACGACACCGCCTTAAACGTTAGTTACACTGTAGGTTTTTAGATTTATAATTTCGTTTTTTCGAAAAACCAAAGTTTTTCTTTACGTCTCGGTTAGGAAGGTTTTTTTATACTTAATACAATGGTAATTTTTAATAGAAAATTGGTTTACTCGAGATAATGGGGCACAAATGTGTGAATTTTTACCCCAAATGTTCTAAGGGGCATGCCTAACTGACTCAAAGAAAAGCACGAATAAAAACAACAAAAAACTCAAATTAGCAAACTTTTCTTTCTAAATTTCTAAATTCAACTTAAGTTGATGAATCCAAATTAGCACCATATTTAATCTATCTTAATCAAAGTTAAAGGCCAAAAATGACTTTTGACATTTTCAGGCTCATTTTTCTTAAAATCCTGTGTACATAGACAATTTCTGAAGAGCGCTTCAAAATGTAAATAATTTTAAAGCTTTACCAAATGAATCATTTCAAGTTATTTTCAGACGGCGCGCTGCGAAGGGCCGTAAATTGGGCGGCGGGGCACTATATATGTCGGCGGCGGCGCGCACGCACACCTTTAGCCAGAACCCCGTTGGTTGTTGAAATATTTTTTCCGTGACCATGTGTTATTATAAGGGATAATTTTTGATTTTGTACAGTTTTGTCCAATTTTGTCTAATCTAAAAAAAGTGGACTTTTTCACTTCCCTGTATGTATGTTAATTTTTTGTATTTTTTTTTTCAGATTTAGTTTCAATAAGCAGAGGAGCAGTCGGGAGCAGTTTTCAAAAAAAATGCGTTTTTATCTTTTTTGTCAGTAATTAAAGGTATCCCCATAAAATCTTCGCCAAATACGGAAAAATGGTTTTTCATCAAAAATTACAGGTCTTTAAAATGTAGCTTCCCTGAAGGACCCTCATTGATGTTACAAGGCCTCAGTTTTTACGTGGTAAGATATAATAATATATTTTTATAATAAAAAATACTAACTAAAAAAAATATTTTTTTCGTCTGTCTGCAGAAAATTTTGACGATAACTCGAAAACAATTTGAGCTAAAGACTAGGAGTCAGCGCTTCAAAATGTATAAGAATAGTATTGGACGGGATACGCCGCGAAAATTTTCGCGGCGTGACGCTGCGCCTGCTAAAATTATTTTGTTAAAAAAAATTTTATGTAAAAATAGAAAAATAATTTTAAAGCTTTACCAAATGAATCATTTTGTTATTTTCAGACAACGCGCTGCGCCGGGCCGTAAATTTGGCGGCGGGACATATGTATGTCGGTGGCGGCGCGCACGCACACCTTTAGCCAGACCCCAGTTGGTTGTTGAAATATTTTTTCTGTGACCATGTGTTATTATAAGGGTTAATTTTTGATTTTGTCCAATTTTGTACGGTTTTGTCCACCGGCATGGACAATTTTAAAAAAGTGGACTTTTCACAACACTGTATGTATGTTAATTTGTTGTATTTTTTTTTAGATTTAGTTTCAATAAGCAGAGGAGCAGTCGGGAGCAGTTTTCAAAGAAATGCGTTTTTATCTTTTTTGTCAGTAATTAATAAAAAATCTTCGCCAAATACGGAAAAATGGTTTTTCATCAAAAATTTAAAATGGTAGCTTCCCTGAAGGACCCTCATTAATGTTACAAGGCCTCAGTTTTTTACGTGGTAAGATATAATAATATATTTTTATAATAACAAATACTAACTAAACAAATATTTTTTTAGTCTGTCTGGAGAAATTTTTGACGATAACTCGAAAACAATTTGAGCTAAAGACTCGAAAATAAAATACATACTAAAAATTCAAATTTTCTCCTGTCCGGAAAAATTTATGACTGATAAACAGTACCCGGCTTATTTGCAGTTATAGTCCAGTCTTCAGGTCAATAAAAGAGCCTTTACCTGGAAATAATTCAGGGAGTTTTGATTTTTGGTTTATTAAATAGGGTTAGGGCCGAAAATAATAAAACAACTTTTCGATGTTGAACTCGATTTGGAACTGTCAATTTTTTAACTTATTTTTCACAAAAAACGGGGTTTTCAAAATACTTCAAGATCAGTGCATTCTAGGACAAAAAACGTGTTATATGAAAATAAAGAGGGCCAATTTTACATCATTTTTGTTCCATGTATTTTTTTGTACGACTATTAGCTAATTCACGACACCGCCTTAAACGTTAGTTACACTGTAGGTTTTTAGATTTATAAATTCGTTTTTTCGGAAAACCAAAGTTTTTCTTTACGTCTCGGTTAGGAAGGTTTTTTTATACTTAATACAATGGTGATTTTTAATCGAAAATCGGTTTACTGGGGATAACGGGGCACAAATGTGTGAATTTTTACCCCAAATTTTCTAAGGGGCATGCCTAACCGACTCAAAGAAAAATTTTAGTTATTCGAAAAAAAAATAAAAATCTAAAAACCTGAAGTGTAACTTTTAAGGCGGTGTCGACAATTAGCTATAAGTCGTACAAAAAAATACATAGTACAATTTTTTTTGTAAATTTGGCCCTCTTTATTTTTATATAAAACGTTTTTTTCCTAGGATGCACGGATCTTGAGATATTTTAAAAAATCAGTTTTTTGAAAAATACGTTTAAAAATGACAGTTCCAAATCGAGTTCAACATCGCAAAATTGGTTTTTATTTGCGGCCTTAAACCCTACTCGATAAACCGAAAATTAAAACTCCCTGAATTATTTTCAGGTAAAGCCTCTGTTATAGACCTGAAAACTGGACTACAACTGGAAATACACCGGATACTGCTGATAACCACCAGTGCATAATAATATCTAAAGACCTTTAATAAGCACTGGTCGGATCAAAGTATTCATTTACCGGGGACAGGTAAAATTTGGAATAAAAAAAAGTAAATACTGTTTACTCAATAGGCACTTTAAACTATATTCCACTAACCGGGCTGTCATTTTGACGCTGTTTTTACAAAAAAACTTTTTTTGTAAAAAAACAAAAACGAAATAATATAATAATAATAATATTTGTTTTTAATTTTTTTACAAAAATCGTTTTTTTCATGTTCTAAGTGAATCACTACGTAAAAAGAGCGTCTACACGACAGTCAGGTTAGTTAAATGTTTAAAGTATTTATTTGCTTAAAAAATTGTTTTTTTTTTTAATTTAATTTTTTCTTTCAAAAACATTTTGAGTAAAAGACTCGAAAACAAAATGCCAACTAAGAAACTGAATTTTTATCTATCTTGAAAACTTTATTATCATGATAGTTGACTGAAAACGATTTCAGCTAAACCCAGTAAAGAAACCCTCTGGTAGAAATCGGAAAACAGTACGCGTTTTTACCAACCTGAAATAAGGTGGCATTATCAAATTATATTTATTTATTTTTTATTTTTACTTCCATGTAAGTGTTTTAAAAATATTTTCTTTTTGCGTAGTCTTGTGTTAGCCAAAAATTTTAAAAATAAATTATTGGTTTTTATACTCCTAAAAAGATGATTTTCGCGAAAAATATGTCTGTTCGGGAAACTTTGTGACCATGATAACTCAAAATCGCTTTCAGCGGTTCTGTATACAATGTTGTGCTACCTCTAAACAGCAATCGTGTTGGTTCATTTTTGAGCTGCCACCGTTTTTTAGAAAGGAGCAACTTTTAAGCAACAGCGGTTTTGAGTTCGAAAATCGGGATTTTTTTTTGACTTAAAGTAACTTGCAGCTGCGAGTATACTCTAGAAAGCTGCTTTAAGCATTATGTATCTTGTTATAATTAATAATAATGCTTATTTTTTGTAATATAGTTTGTTTTTTTTTTCAGGTTCAATGTTCATTATTTAAAGAAAGATTAAAATGAAACTGGATAAACTGGAGTAGATATTTCGCTGCACAACTATGTAGTATTATTTACCTGGACACCTATTTTATCACCTAAGCAGCTATTTTTTACACCTAGTCAAACTCTTTTTCTATCAAAACTTTTTTTTTAAGATTTTATCATGTAAAATTTATATGTGGATGTAATATGTAAAAAACTGTACAAGCCTATTCCTTACTAAATTGATGGACATAAATCATCATATTCCAGTGTAAAACGAGAAGTCAAACTCAACAGGACAAAAAAAGGTGGGTTTATATGATCATGACAATTTTGAATTGGGGTCTTTGAATGAAGTGGCATTATTTTTCAACGAAAGATTAATTTCACTTTATTCAGAGTCCCTAATTTAATTACTGTGGTGATTGTATACGTCCACTTAAAGGTAAAAAGTTAAAACAGCAGCTTTTGTGAACAATATTTAAATTTGCATATTCTCTGGCCAGTAACTGGAGGGTGATAGCAATGGGTTAACTTTGTGTTCAATGAATTGTAAACGGCTAAACTCTCAATAACCCAAACTAGCACAAGTGTCTTTATTTTTATTATTTATATTATTATTATTATTATCGTATATCATTAATGACATCTATTGAGCGGCGAGGTCGCCGAAGTATTCCGTGTCAATAATTTACGTATTGAATTACTTATACTGGGGGCTTGCTAATAAATACATTTTATTCTCAGGTTCTTATAAAGATACTTGTTCTTTTATGGGAAACATGCCATTGGATATGGTACTGGTTGAGTGCTAGACAGGACCTTCCGACTGAGTATGATTCAGTCCGTAGCGCCTTTCAGTACACAGTATATTTAATTCATTGGCGGCGCATGCAGGTGGGCAAACTAACCTTTTGGAATAGCGTCGTATTTCCATGTACTTGGAAGCGTACGGCACCTTTCCACCCGCTCAAAAGTGCTTCGGTGCTTTTGGTAAGGTAACTGGGGATCGCAGAGGCGATTGTGGCCTGGATAGGAAAATTGGTGCCTTTGTGATCACGAAATCGAGGGTATGGGGTCAACTTATTGGAGGACCCTAAAATAAGGCTCCTGCTAAAATGTTCCAAAACAATTTTGTAGTTCTTCCGGAAGGAATATTATGGAATTTTTTGCAACACTTTTAGTAGTTGTCTTAGTTTAGACTTCTGAGAATAGCGACCGGACACCGTGGTAACATTCGTGACCAAATCAAACGTATCAATTGTGTCAATTTCTAATCGCCCGTATGGGGGAAACGGTTGTTTTTGATGCCTATCTTGACTTGTTTTGCTTCAGAGGAAATGCCTTATAGTGTAAGTTTCTCGCCTGTGGGGGATTTTCTCTGCAGAGGAATTCAGGTTTTAGTCACTTTTGCCTTTTGTCGAGATCCTTAGCCAGAACTGTTATCTTCCTCAACGGGACGAGGGACTTAGACAAGGAATTGTCATACAACATGGTATATCTAATGTTTATCCAGTGCACATCCATTTCGCATGTTCATTAGACAACCAAATGCTCGACTTTAACAATTTACCAGACAATTGATGGATATCTCTTGGAACTAATTGATTGATCCATCAGATCTACATCAGCTGTCTGACTGGGCATTTAAATGTCTAATGCATATCTGAAATGGAAGTCGGTTCATTCATTTTTTATTTAATTTATTTAGTCATACATTACAGGTAAAGGTCTACAGAGCCTTAATTACAGGGTGCACACAGATGAGGGAAGTTGGGAAAATCAGGGAATTTGGTCAACTTTAAAAACTTTTTTAATCGAAATTAAACTCAAAAATGAGCAATATAAATATTAATTTTTAAATTTTTGAAAAAACTTATATTAATCATATTGAGAAATATTCTTTATGTTTAGCTCCCTTCACGTTTTTAAAAACTTTTTTGTATGTAGGTATTGAAATCAGGGAAAATCCACCCATCAGGGAAATCTTATTTTGCAAATCCTGTGGTCACCCTGCATTAGATGTACTGTGATTGTGTGTGTTGTCTATGTTCATTTTCCCTCTTTTGTGGTCGATAAAGACTGCAAACTGACCTTTCCACTTTAGCAGCCTGTGGCCTTTCTTACCGAAGCTTTTTATTAAAGACTCCGGGCTTCTTTAGTGGTTTGGTCGACCTGTAGTCCGTAAATTTACTTATTGTTCAGTTTTAATTTTTTACCTTCTGTTCCAGATTCGATTTATTTAACAATCTAAGGACTGAAATATACAGAAAAATGATTGTGAAAACATTTTTTTTGTGTTTTGTACTAAATAAAGATACTAGGATATTAAAAAGTTCTTGTTTTAATTTTTAACTACGAATATATCCGCGATGATAAATTGGATTAAATCCCCCTAGTAGTTCAAATGTATCATTAAACCTAACCTCAACTTATTCAGGCTTGCCAATAGCGAAACATAACTATCCCTAGAGTTTTTAAAGTTGGCAACATTGATTTTAGCATTCAGGCTTGCCAATAGCGGAACATAACTATCCCTAGGGTTTCTAAAATTGGCAACATTGAATTTTAGCATTCAGGCTTGCCAATAGCGGAACAAAACTATCCCTAGAGTTTTTAAAGTTGGCAACATTGATTTTTAGCATTCAGGCTTGCCAATAGCAGAACATAACTATCCCTAGGTTTTAAAGTTGGCAACATTGATTTTAAGCATTGTCAAAAATTGAAGGAAGAAGAAAACAAGAACGTTTTATTATCCTAGTACCTTTATTTTTAATAAAGTACAAAACACAAAAAAAAAATTGTATTCACAATCATGCAATTTTCTGTACAATTAAGTCCTTAGATAGTTAAATACATCGAATCTGGAACAGAAGGTAAAAAATTAAAACTGAACAATAAGTAAATTTACGGACTACAGGTCGACCTAACCACTAAAGAAGCCCGGAGTCTTTAATAAAAAGCTTCGGTAAGAAAGGCCACAGGCTGCTAAAGTGGAAAGGTCAGTTTGCAGTCTTTATCAACCACAAAAGAGGGAAAATGAACCTAGACAACACACACAATCACAGTACATCTAATGCAGGGTGACCACAGGATTTGCAAAATAAGATTTCCCTGATTTCAATACCTGCATACAAAAAAGTTTTTTAAAGACGTGAAGGGAGCTAAACATAAACATAAGGCTGTAAACAAAAGAATATTTCTCACTATGATCAATATAAAATGTTTTTTCAAAAATTTAAAATTTAAATAATATTTATTTTGCTCGTTTTTAAGTTTAATTTCGATTTCCTATTTTTTTAAAGTTGACCAAATTCCCTGATTTTCCCAACTTTCCCAATCTGTGTGCACCCTGTAATTAAGGCTCTGTAGACCTTTACCTGTAATTTATGACTAAATAAATTAAATAAAAAATGAATGAACTGACTTCCATTTCAGATATGCATTAGACATTTAAATGCCCAGTCAGACAGCTGATGTAGATCTGATGGATCAATCAATTAGTTCCAAGAGATATCCATCAGTTGTCTGGTAAATTGTTAAAGTCGAGCATTGGGTTGTCTAATGAACATGCGAAATGGATGTGCACTGGATAAACACTAGATATACCATGTTGTATGACAATTCCTTGTCTAAGTCCCTCGTCCCGTTGAGGAAGATAACGGTTCTGGCTAAGGATCTCGACAAAAGGCAAAAGTGACTAAAACCTGAATTCCTCTGCAGAGAAAATCCCCCACAGGCGAGAAACTTACACTATAAGGCATTTCCTCTGAAGCAAAACAAGTCAAGATAGGCATCAAAAACAACCGTTTCCCCCATACGGGCGATTAGAAATTGACACAATTGATACGTTTGATTTGGTCACGAATGTTACCACGGTGTCCGGTCGCTATTCTCAGAAGTCTAAACTAAGACAACTACTAAAAGTGTTGCAAAAAATTCCATAATATTCCTTCCGGAAGAACTACAAAATTGTTTTGGAACATTCTAGCAGGAACCTTATTTTAGGGTCCTCCAATAAGTTGACCCCATACCCTCGATTTCGTGATCACAAAGGCACCAATTTTCCCTATCCAGGCCACAATCGCCTCTGCGATCCCCAGTTACCTTACCAAAAGCACCGAAGCACTTTTGAGCGGGTGGAAAGGTGCCGTACGCTTCCAAGTACATGGAAATACGACGCTATTCCAAAAGGTTAGTTTGCCCACCTGCATGCGCCGCCAATGAATTAAATATACTGTGTACTGAAAGGCGCTACGGACTGAATCATACTCAGTCGGAAGGTCCTGTCTAGCACTCAACCAGTACCATATCCAATGGCATGTTTCCCATAAAAGAACAAGTATCTTTATAAGAACCTGAGAATAAAATGTATTTATTAGCAAGCCCCCAGTATAAGTAATTCAATACGTAAATTATTGACACGGAATACTTCGGCGATCTCGCCGCTCAATAGATGTCATTAATGATATACGATAATAATAATAATAATATAAATAATAAAAATAAAGACACTTGTGCTAGTTTGGGTTATTGAGAGTTTAGCCGTTTACAATTCATTGAACACAAAGTTAACCCATTGCTATCACCCTCCAGTTACTGGCCAGAGAATATGCAAATTTAAATATTGTTCACAAAAGCTGCTGTTTTAACTTTTTACCTTTAAGTGGACGTATACAATCACCACAGTAATTAAATTAGGGACTCTGAATAAAGTGAAATTAATCTTTCGTTGAAAAATAATGCCACTTCATTCAAAGACCCCAATTCAAAATTGTCATGATCATATAAACCCACCTTTTTTTGTCCTGTTGAGTTTGACTTCTCGTTTTACACTGGAATATGATGATTTATGTCCATCAATTTAGTAAGGAATAGGCTTGTACAGTTTTTTACATATTACATCCACATATAAATTTTACATGATAAAATCTTAAAAAAAAAGTTTTGATAGAAAAAGAGTTGGACTAGGTGAAAAAAATAGCTGCTTAGGTGATAAAATAGGTGTCCAGGTAAATAATACTACATAGTTGTGCAGCGAAATATCTACTCCAGTTTATCCAGTTTCATTTTAATCTTTCTTTAAATAATGAACATTGAACCTGAAAAAAAAACAAACAATATTACAAAAAATAAGCATTGTTATTAATTATAACAAGATACATAATGCTTAAAGCAGCTTTCTAGAGTATACTCGCAGCTGCAAGTTACTTTAAGTCAAAAAAAAATCCCGATTTTCGAACTCAAAACCGCTGTTGCTTAAAAGTTGCTCCTTTCTAAAAAACGGTGGCAGCTCAAAAATAAACCAACACGATTGCTGTTTAGAGGTAGCACAACATTGTATACAGAACCGCTGAAAGCGATTTTGAGTTATAATGGTCACAAAGTTTCCCGAACAGACATATTTTTCGCGAAAATCATCTTTTTAGGAGTATAAAAACCAATAATTTATTTTTAAAATTTTTGGCTGACACAAGACTACGCAAAAAGAAAATATTTTTAAAACACTTACATGGAAGTAAAAATAAAAAATAAATAAATATAATTTGATAAAGCCACCTTATTTCAGGTCGGTAAAAACGCGTACTGTTTTCCGATTTCTACCAGAGGGTTTCTTTAATGGGTTTAGCTGAAATCGTTTTCAGTCAACTATCATGATAATAAAGTTTTGAAGATAGATAAAAATTCAGTTTCTTAGTTGGCATTTTGTTTTCGAGTCTTTTACTCAAAATGTTTTTGAAAGAAAAAATTAAATTAAAAAAAAAACAATTTTTTAAGCAAATAAATACTTTTAATACATTTAACTAACCTGACTGTCGTGTAGACGCTCTTTTTACGTAGTGATTCACTTAGAACATAAAAAAAACGATTTTTGTAAAAAAAATTAAAAACAAATATTATTATTATATTATTATTTCGTTTTTGTTTTTTTTTACAAAAAAAGTTTTTTTGTAAAAACAGCGTCAAAATGACAGCCCGGTTAGTGGAATATAGTTTAAAGTGCCTATTGAGTAAACAGTATTTACTTTTTTTTATTCCAAATTTTACCTGTCCCCGGTAAATGAATACTTTGATCCGACCAGTGTTTATTAAAGGTCTTTAGATATTATTATGCACTGGTGGTTATCAGCAGTACCCGGTGTATTTCCAGTTGTAGTCCAGTTTTCAGGTCTATAACAGAGGCTTTACCTGAAAATAATTCAGGGAGTTTTAATTTTCGGTTTATCGAGTAGGGTTTAAGGCCGCAAATAAAAACCAATTTTGCGATGTTGAACTCGATTTGGAACTGTCATTTTTAAACGTATTTTTCAAAAAACTGATTTTTTAAAATATCTCAAGATCCGTGCATCATAGGAAAAAAACGTTTTATATAAAAATAAAGAGGGCCAAATTTACAAAAAAAAATTGTACTATGTTTTTTTATTGTACGACTTATAGCTAATTGTCGACACCGCCTTAAAAGTTACACTTCAGGTTTTTAGATTTTTATTTTTTTTTCGAATAACTAAAATTTTTCTTTGAGTTGGTTAGGCATGCCCCTTAGAACATTTGGGGTAAAAATTCACACATTTGTGCCCCGTTGTCCCCAGTAAACCGATTTTCGATTAAAAATCACCATTGTATTAAGTATAAAAAAACCTTCCTAACCGAGACGTAAAGAAAAACTTTGGTTTTCCGAAAAAACGAAATTATAAATCTAAAAACCTACAGTGTAACTAAGGCGGTGTCGTCAATTAGCCAATAGTCGTACAAAAAAATACATGGAACAAAAATAATGTAAAATTGGCCCTCTTTATTTTCATATAAAACGTTTTTTGTCCTAGAATGTACTGATCTTGAAGTATTTTGAAAACCCCGTTTTTTGTGAAAAATAAGTTAAAAAAATGGCAGTTCCAAATCGAGTTCAACATCGAAAAGTTGTTTTATTATTTTCGGCCCTAACCCTACTCAATAAACCAAAAATCAAAACTCCCTGAATTATTTCCAGGTAAAGGCTCTTTTATTGACCTGAAGACTGGACTATAACTGCAAATAAGCCGGGTACTGTTTATCAGTCATAAATTTTGCCGGACAGGAGAAAATTTGAATTTTTAGTATGTATTTTATTTTCGAGTCTTTAGCTCAAATTGTTTTCGAGTTATCGTCAAAAATTTCTCCAGACAGACTAAAAAAATATTTTTTTAGTTAGTATTTGTTATTATAAAAATATATTATTATATCTTACCACGTAAAAACTGAGGCCTTGTAACATTAATGAGGGTCCTTCAGGGAAGCTACCATTTTAAATTTTTGATGAAAAACCATTTTTCCGTATTTGGCGAAGATTTTTATTAATTACTGACAAAAAAGATAAAAACGCATTTTTTTGAAAACTGCTCCCGACTGCTCCTCTGCTTATTGAAACTAAATCTAAAAAAAAATACAACAAATTAACATACATACAGGGTTGTGAAAAGTCCACTTTTTTAAAATTGTCCATGCCGGTGGAAAAAACCGTACAAAATTGGACAAAATCAAAAATTATCACTTATAATAACACATGGTCACAGAAAAAATATTTCAACAACCAACTGGGGTCTGGCTAAAGGTGTGCGTGCGCGCCGCCACCGACATACATAGTGTCCCGCTGCCAAATTTACGGCCCGGCGCAGCGCGCTGTCTGAAAATAACAAAATGATTCATTTGGTAAAGCTTTAAAATTATTTTTCTATGTTTACATAAATTTTTTTTTAACAAAATAATTTTAGCAGGCGCAGCGTCACGCCGCGAAAATTTTCGCGGCGTATCCCGTCCAATACTATTCTTATACATTTTGAAGCGCTGACTCCTAGTCTTTAGCTCAAATTGTTTTCGAGTTATCGTCAAAATTTTCTGCAGACAGACGAAAAAAATATTTTTTTTAGTTAGTATTTTTTATTATAAAAATATATTATTATATCTTACCACGTAAAAACTGAGGCCTTGTAACATCAATGAGGGTCCTTCAGGGAAGCTACATTTTAAAGACCTGTAATTTTTGATGAAAAACCATTTTTCCGTATTTGGCGAATATTTTTTGGGGATACCTTTAATTACTGACAAAAAAGATAAAAACGCATTTTTTTTTGAAAACTGCTCCCGACTGCTCCTCTGCTTATTGAAACTAAATCTGAAAAAAAAATACAAAAAATTAACATACATACAGGGAAGCGAAAAAGTCCACTTTTTTTAGATTGTGGACAAAACCGGACAAATTTGGACAAAACTGAACAAAATTGGACAAAACTGTACAAAATCAAAAATTATCCCTTATAATAACACATGGTCACGGAAAAAATATTTCAACAACCAAGGGGGGTCTGGCTAAAGGTGTGCGTGCGCGCCACCGCTGACATATATAGTGCCCCGCCGCCCAATTTACGGCCCTTCGCAGCGCTGACTTCAGAATTTGTCTATGTACACAGGATTTTAAGAAAAATTAGCCTGAAAATGTCAAAAATCATTTTTGGCCTTTAACTTTGATTAAGATAGATTAAATATGGTGCTAATTTGGATTCATCAACTTAAGTTGAATTTAGAAATTTAGAAAGAAAAGTTTGCTAATTTGAGTTTTTTGTTGTTTTTATTCGTGCTTTTCTTTGAGTCAGTTAGGCATGCCCCTTAGAACATTTGGGGTAAAAATTCACACATTTGTGCCCCATTATCTCGAGTAAACCAATTTTCTATTAAAAATTACCATTGTATTAAGTATAAAAAAACCTTCCTAACCGAGACGTAAAGAAAAACTTTGGTTTTTCGAAAAAACGAAATTATAAATCTAAAAACCTACAGTGTAACTAACGATTAAGGCGGTGCCGTGAATTAGCTATAAGTCGTACAAAAAATACATGGAACAAAAAATGTTGTAAAATTGGCCCTCTTTATTTTCATATAAAACGTTTTTGTCCTAGAATGCACTGATTTTGAAGTATTTTGAAAAACCCGTTTTTTGTGAAAAATACGTTAAAAAAATGACAGTTCCAAATCGAGTTCAACATCGAAAAATTGTTTTTTTTTTATTTGCGGCCTTAACCCTACTTAATAAACCAAAAATCAAAACTCCCTGAATTATTTCCAGGTAAAGGCTCTTTTATTGACCTGAAGACTGGACTATGACTGGAAATACACCGGGTACTGGTTATCACTCATAAATTTTTCCGGACAGGAGAAAATTTAAACTTTTAGTATGTATTTTATTTTCGAGTCTTTAGCTTAAATTGTGTTCGAGTTATCGTCAAAAATTTCTCCAGACTAAAAAAATATTTGTTATTATAAAAATATATTATTATATCTTACCACGTAAGAACAGAGGCCTTGTAACACCAATGAGGGTCCTTCAGGGAAGCTACCATTTTAGAGACCTGTAATTTTTGATAAGAAACCATTTTTCCGTATTTGGCGAAGATTTTTTTGGGGATGCCTTTAATTACTGACAAGAAAGATAAAAACGCATTATTTTTTGAAAACTGCTCCCGACTGCTCCTCTGCTTATTGAAACTAAATCTGAAAAAAAAAATACAACAAATTAACATACATACATACAAGGCTGTGAAAAGTCCACTTTTTTAAAATAGTCCAGGCCGGTGGACAAAACCGGACAAAATTGGACAAAACTGGACAAAATAAAAAATTATCCCTTATAATAACAGATGGTCGTGTCGACGCTGTTTTTACATAGTGATTTACTTGGAACGTGAAAAAAGAATTTTTATAAAAAAATATAAAAAATATTGTTATATTTTTTTATGTGTAAAAAGAGAAATACTCGGAGAAATATAGTTTGAAGTATGTACATTAAAAAAAAAACAAAATTCTAATTTTTGTTTTCCCTTGTTAAATGAATACTTCGATTCGACCTGTGTTTATAAGTTATAGAAAGGGAACCATGCAATGAAATTAAGAAAAAAATCATTTTTTAAAAATATAAACAGTCTCTGAAAAAAAAGGTTTATCCCTGAACGCTTCTTCAAAATTTGGCGCCCCTACCAAGTCAAAAAATTACCCTCCGAAAAAAAAGCAGCTTTGTCCCTAAGCGTTCCTACAAAAATTGGCACCCCTATCAAATCAAAACAAAAAAAACAACCTCCAAAAAAAAAAGCTTTATCCCTGAGCGCTTCTACAAAATTTGGCGGCTCTCATGCCAAGACAAAAAATCGACCTCCGAAAAAAAATCTTCCCCCTGTTTCTAGGAAATTTGTCGCCCCTACCCGAAGAAAAGAAACACCCGCTGTTATTTTAATTTTTCATTTAAAATAACAAAAAAATATATATATAAAAATAAAGATTCTTGGGGGGAGGGGTATATACCCCTCTATCCCCCCCATATCTACGCCTACGCCTGGTTCGTTTTAGATCAATGATCAAAATATGCGTTACGTAATACTTGAACGTTCCCCAATCGACAAATGCTTTTTTTGCTTGCAATTGATTTATATCGACATAAAACTTCACAAAACGCAAAAAATGAACATTTTTGGACGAAATTTTGAAAGATACCAAAAAATAATTCAAAAAATTTAACTTTTTGGGTCAATTACCCCATAGTGCGTCGCAAAGATCCTCACAAGAGAGGCACACTGGATGCCTCTGCGACTGGGGACACTAGATGTAGGCCTTAAGTTAGCAAGGCAAAAGACTTGCCAAAGACCTAGATCTAGTGTCTGTATTTGCAACACCCCTGGGATAACTATTTATGACTGGCTGAGAATTAATAATAATATATAGTAAAAGATCTTGACCCATGTATTAACAAAAGCGAGCGATCACAAAAATTATGAGACTAATCGTCTCGAGAAATAAGTCAAAAAAAAATAAAAATAAAAAAAAAGTGTAACACCCCAAAAAACCTCACAAAAATGAAGAAGCCCAATGAGCAAAAAAAATATTTGGTCTGAAAATATTGCAAAATAAATTCCGAAAAAAAAAAACAAAAAAATTCGAGAACTCTTAAAAAAATGAAACTAAGTTAAAGCAAGCTTTCAAAAAAATTAACTCAACCTAAAAAAATTGATTTTTTTTAAACATTCAAAAATAGTTTTAGATCAAAATCGTATCGTATCGAATTAAAAAAAAAATCAAAAACACCAAAATAAAAACAATGAACCAAAAAAAATTCTAAATATATTTTGCCCAAAAAAAAATTAGAATACCTATATTTGGCAAAAAAAAGGGAAACCCATGGCAATTGAAGAACTGATGCTTTGCAAAAAGGCAACTTTCCCACATAAAGCAAATAGGAAAGAAAAAAGCATCCAAAAATATTCACAAAAAACTGAATAATAAAATTGTGAATTTAAATGATATGTAGCTATGAATGCTGCACTGTGCTATAGCAAAGCTTTGTGTAGTATTCTGGGTCTTTTAAGTTGCATTCAACGGTTGTATTTTAGATAGTAATTTGACTATATTTGTTTTTAAGTTATATAAATTCATCAAAATCAATTTCTTGAAAGTGTTTTGAGGCAAGCGGTGACGTCTCTATTATAGTGACGCATATATGCGAAAAGAATTTTCACAGCTTCATTTCTTTTGTTCCAATGTACACAAGCTATAGCTTCTGTACATTGTAACAAAAGAAATGAAGCTGTGCCAATCCTTTGTGCATATATCCGTCACTATAATAGAGAAGTCACGACAGAACACCCCCGTTTGCCTCAAAACACTCAAAAAATCGATTTTGTTGAATTTATATAATTTAAAAATAAACATAGTCAACTTACTATCTAAAATACAAACGTTAAATGCAATTATACTTCTTAAAATACCCAGAATACTACAGAAAAACAAGAGTTGTGCACAAAGCATTGCTGCAATGATACAAAATTATAAGGAAAAACATATCGGAAAAACGTAAAAACATTTACAAAGAGTTAATTAAAGTCCAAATACAAAAATTTCACATACCTGAATAATAAAAACGTAAATTTAAACGATATTTGGAAATAAATGCTACATTGTGTTAGCTTCTACCGAGAAGAGATGGCCGGCTACAAAAGTAAAGCTGCACAGACGACTTGCGCATGTCAAAGCCTGCTTAAAAAAAAGACCGATTTTATTGAATTTATGTAACTTAAAAGCAAATATTAGTCTAAAATACAACCTTTGAATGAATTAAAACTTCCTAAAAGACGCATAATACTACAGAAAACCCACCCATTTAGCCTACCTGTGAGAAAAACAATGGTGTACTGTTGCAAGCCTCTTTGCTGCGATTATGCAAAATTAGGAGAAAAATATTACAGGAAGACGTATAAATATTTTCGAAGTGGTAATAAAGGTTTAAATACAACAATAGAATTTACCTGAACAATAAAAACCTTGATTTAACTTGCAATGGGGAGCTCTGTGCTTCACGACGACGACCACTTTTGACGGCGTTCAAGATTCGACGCTGCGCAAACCCCTTGCGCAGATTGACGTCAGCGAAATTTTTCTTTTCTGGGGGAAATCAAAAATGTTGATAAGTATTTAATAAATAAATACAATTTTTACACGAACACTGCCGATTTTATTAAATTTATATAATTTAAGAGCGAATTATACTCAGTTTCGATCTCTGAATACGTTAAAACTTCTTGAGAACCAGGAAAATTCTACGTCGAAAATTTTATTATAAAACGTAAAAACATTTACAATGATTAATGCGAAAAACTGCAAATACCTGAACAATAATATCTTTAACTTAAACCATAATTTAGCCATAAATGCTGAACTTCAATGTAAATGGACATCTTCTGCTTTTGGCGCCATTGCTTCGAAGAGTTTAAAATCGCGACATCTGTGTGCAAAACTGTGAAAGACAAAAATGGTGAATGCGCTCGTTGTTATTTATTTAATGTTTTAACAGTTTTCACAATTCAGATACCGATTATGTAGCAAAGCTTGATTCGAGGTATTTATTTCGCGGGGACTCAAAAATTAGAATTTAAAAAATAAAGTAAATGGACACTAAACTATATTTTACTTAAAGCGCCTGCAGGACTTTCATGTCAGGTCACTTAAAACACGAAAAAAATGAGAAGAAAATTTTCAAAATATATTACATATTTTTTTTGAGAAGATGAATATATTCAAATTTATTTTTGTTCAAGGTAATAAAAAAATATGTAGGTGCTGAGCACCCCCTGACAGGAAATGTTTATAATATTTTCAGCATTTGGTTGGGTGTTGGGGCAAAGCAAATATTTCCCAAATAAAATTTAAAAATTGTTAAATTTTCTAAATTAAAACAACAGCTTACCCCTGACTGTAAAATTTTGATGACTAAAAAAAAGGTCCTCACCTCTGACAAATTCCCAACATTCAACTGTTCTCAAGTAAACAATTTACTGACCAGTTTCCCTTTACACCTCAATTTACATTACTCACAGTATTGTTTTTTAATGTAAGGTAACTTCTGTTTCGACACAAGCACCCCCTGTGGGAGTGCTTAGTGTTTATTTCACTGGGGATGCTCAAAATCATGCCAGGGGGGCTGAGCACCCCCCCAGATAAATGTGATTTGCATATCATATGTAGGTATAACATGCAAGATTTTATCTACAACTATCATAAAACTTAATATTAATATAAAATGTATTCTTAGGCATTTTAGAAAAATAATTATTGCACTAGTGGTATTAAAAGTGCTAAAAGTGCTAGTGGTATTAAAAGTGCTAAATCATAATGATTAAACAATGGTACAACCAGGTTGTAAATATATATATATATTTATAAGCTTTACAAATATCATCATCATTATTAAAATATAAAAGACATAGTGTATAAGATAAAATCATATACAACTACAACTAACAAAACCATTCGGATTTGGACTAAAGAGACCCTCTTTGATCCAAATCCAACAGGACCCAAAAACAGCATTCTGGTGAAAAAAACATTATATATATTTTTAATGAAGCTTTTTCGTTTCTTTCTTTAAAATTATTTGTTTCCAACCTGTTTAGGAATATTATTATTTGTAACGCTGGCTATTTTTTTTTACTTACAGACTAAGGTACACTGTATAGAACATCTTAAATATAACTCAAAAAGCTTAAAATAAACTAAATACTATATATTCACATATTATTATTATTACATTGTAATTTAAAAAAATGATTGATTTCATCTTTAGATGCTACATATTTATATATTATTTATGTCTATATGCTTTAATTTTTATAATAGCCATAATTTCTACAGTGGGTAACGTTTTATTTTATATCTGGATGTTTGTGTTTCAAAAGAAACCAAATGCTAATAGCCTAAGAGCTGGTGACCATGTTTATTTCATTATTTTATCGCGGCTGTATTTTATATATTTATGTTAAAGAACATTCAAATTAAGCTATTTGCAAATCGCCAGGTCCTGGATCTGATTCCTTTGGAAGCTAGAACCTCCGAAAAGGTGGTGAAATGGGGTCCCCAAAAAATATATTTTTAACTTACCGAATCAAACATATTACATTTATTACACTTAGATTTGGCCCTCCTAATTTCAAATCCGAAAGAATTTTTTAGATAGCTCGTAGTTTTTGAGTTATAACTCCTTAAAATAGTATGACATTTGCGTTAAATTTTCACTGTTGGCAACATTGTTAAAAGTCAATGTTGCCAACTTTAAAAACTCTAGGGATAGTTATGTTCCGCTAATGGCAAGCCTGAATAAGTTAAGGTTAGGTTTAATGATACATTTGAACTACTAGGGGGATTTAAATTAATTTTAAGGAATTTACCACCGCGAATATATTCATAGTTAAAAATTAAAACAAGAACTTTTTAATATCCTAGTATCTTTATTTTTAATGAAGTACAACACACAAAAAAAATTGTATTCACAATCATGCAATTTTCTGTACAATTAAGTCCTTAGGGCCACTTGCACCAACTTTTGGTTTGGGATTACCTCAACTAAACCAAGTTTAAGTTAAAAATACTGCGTTCTGATTGGTCGGTCGTCAATTTAATCCAAGTTTAAAGTTAAACCATCGTTGGTGCAAGTAGCCCTTAGGACCACTTGCACCAATGATAATTTAACTTTAAACTTGGATTAAATTGACCGCCGACCAATCAAAACGCAGCATTTTTAACTTAAACTCGGTTTAGCTGAGATAATCCCAGACCAAAAGTTGGTGCAAGTGGCCCTTAGATACCCAGGTAGCAAAATAACATGACATTCACATGAAAGCCACATTAATATGTGACATGTGATGTTAAGATTGTAGTCTCATTTAACAAGAATGTAGCATGGTGGGGATGTCCTAAGTCCGCCCCTAATAACATTCCAGGTAGCAAAATAACATGACATTCACGTGAAAGCCACGTTAATATGTGGCATGTGATGTTAAGATTGTACCCAGTCCGCACATACATGGATGCAACATCACAAAGAAAGATTGTTTAGGTAACAAGTGCCATATTACATGAGACGTAACATACATATGTATGCTACATAACATGCCCTATAACAGAAAGATTTTTTAAGTTACATGTGCCATATTACATAAGATGTAACATACATATGTATGATACATAACATGCAATATTGCATGTTATGTATCATATATATGGTATGAGAACATACCAGATACATAAAATGTTATGAATTCACCATAATATGTTGACCGTATGTACAGGTTAATAATAATAATCCGGTCGACTTGAAATTTTCAGGAAAAATCCGAGGTGAAAGTAATCCCACCAAAAACAAAAAATTTATGGAGGGATAAAGTTTAAAAAAAAAAATCGAAAAAAGCTGAAAAAATATTCCGATTAACGTAATTACTTTTATTATAAAAATCAATTCTACAAAAACAAAAAATATTAAAAATATTGAAAAAAATTTTGAATTTTTGAAAACTTTTTTTGAAAAATTTAATTTATATTTTTTTCAATAATTTTTCGTTTTTCAAAAAAGATCTTTAAAAAAAAACAATTTTTTTTCATTTTTTATGATTTTTTTTAATATTGCTTATTTAAAACTTCAGTTGGGTTCGACTCGGATAAAACTCACAAATAAGTTATTATTATTATTGGTTAAATCAAATTTACTTTTTTAAAGTTATTTTGGAAATCGACAAATTCCCATAATCGTTGAATACGCCTATCCGCATTCGTGGTATAACTATAATTATGTAATATCTTGTAAAATACAGAAATCAGAGATGACATCACATTGTGATTTCTTGGAAATAGAAATTAGAATTTTGAAGTTCCCGCAATCTAGCCTACATCATTTGGCCAATAGCAGGGGAGGCCAGCCTTAAGTAGGTGACCTTGCAACACAGCTAAAAATGGCCGCCATAGCATCGCAATTCTATCCAAAGGTGTCGCTTACGGTATTTTAATAATTTTTAATAGATAGGTACCTTTTATACCTTTATGTAAAGCTTTACATTTACCCTGATAGATGGCACCGTATTAAAAATAATATTAAATTAAAAAATAACAAATATTATTAAGATAATATTATTAAGGGTGATTCTATATTGCATATTGAACATATTTAAAACATAATCCCATTTACTTATACTTACATTTTTTTTTTGTTTTAATCGTTTTGGCGCTAACTATCTATAAAGCGGGGGTTTCTGTGTTTCTAACCTAAGAAGATGAAAAGCGTGGTTTGGTGTGTGATGAAAGATTTTGATAACTTTGGAAAATGTAAGTTATTTGAATAAATATACATGCATAACAATTAAAACTAAATAATAATGATGCGTTTATGTGTTTTTAGTGTTTTTGGAACCAAGCAGTGGTGATTAACATACATAGTCATACATTTGAAGCGGGTCGAAAGTTTTTTTCTGCGAAGATTTTTAAAGTAAGTACTTTTTTAATAATTAACAAAAAACAACAGAATGCCCACAAATAAGGGAAAAGACAGGGCATATAATCAATCATAGAAATTGAAAAAAAACCTTGGTTTCATAACAAATTATTATTAAACCAACCAATTTCATCACAATAAAGTTCAACCAATTGGTTTAAACCACTATGTGTCCGGGAAGGTGTTTTGCATACCAAAAATCGATATTTAGTTTTGTGATTTGGGGCAAGAAAACTAACATTATATTCTATAGACTTTTCTCCATCATTATTGACTATTTTTATAGATTTAATGTAGGTACATGGTAGTTATATCATATTTTGATTTTCAAAGATTTCTTCCAATTTGTACACTAGAATTCCTCTACAGTTTACCCCTCGACATAACCACTATTTTTCTATAGATCAGGTTATAACATAGGTTATAACCTGATGTATACAAAAATAGTGGTTATGTCGAGGGGTAAACCGCAGAGGAATTCAAGTGTATAAATTGGAGGAAATCTTTAAAGGTTACGGGGAAATCTTTAAAGATTTCCTCCTTTTCGGAGGAAACCTTTGATGGTTACGAGGAAATCTTTAAAGATTTCCACCTTTTATTAACGTGGCAAAGCTACTCTTGTATTTTTTGTCCTAATAAAAATTTCATTTTAAAATAAAAAATTATGTTATACTATACCCAGTGGGACATATAATCCGACTAAGATGCCCACTGGGTCATGTATATTCCACTTTTTTCTTTTTTTTTCTATATGGTTTATACAAAAAAAAAATAAAATTGTGTCTCAAAGGGTTAAGCTGGCCTAGGGCAGGGCCGTGCGCACGGGGGGTTTAAACCCCCCAAGGAGGGTTTTAAACTACAATTTTTAAAATTTTCTAAACTTCCTAATTAGAAACAATTTAAATCAATCAATCGAAATGTATGACTGTAATCTAAAACATTTCGATAGGACTCCTAAAAACGTCGAAAAACATAAAAAAAAAACAAAAAAAAATCAATTTCTGTTTGTTTGTCGTCACGATAATTTATAAACGCTTGAAGCTAGAGACTTAAAATTTGGTATTCAGATGTATTTTTTTATTATCTTGTTTAAGCAAAATTGGGTGGGGGTAAAACCGGAGTTAAATATTTGTTCTGGCCATTAGGGAACATTCAAGTATTACGTAACGAAAATTTTGATCATTTTGCCCCCCCCCATAACACTATTTTCCTATACAATTGACATGGGCGTAACACTCCAAAATGAACCCCTCCCTCAGGAGCGTTACGTAATACTTGAACGTTCCCTTACTTTATATACCATACCAAAATTAAAAATGTTTTGTACATATTTTTTTCCTTTTTAGGAACAACCCTGTGCCAGTATGGAAGACAACGACAAGAAGGAATACGGAGAAGAAACACCAACCTGAGATTAAAAATCGGTATAAATTAGGTGTATCGTTTTTCTTTGCCCTCATTTATGCTGACATGATTTAAAATAACTATACAGTGCGATCCAGATGTCACCCCCTCCTCTTAACTTTTGAACGAGTTGAGATATCGACTTAAAATTTGGAATCCATAAATAAGACAACTTAAACTCTTTTTGCATATATTTGATATTTTCAGCTCTTAAAATGTGGGAGGGGGCATGTGGGGACATTTTTTGAAATGGAAAGTGGGGTCGTGTAATACATCGCTTTAAAGCCTATAAAATTTATAAGAAAAAATATATTTTGCTTCACTATTTTTCAAGATATATACGTATGTAACACCCTCCCCACTCTTAACTTTTGAACGAGATCAAGGCCGTATCCAGGGGGGGCAGGGGGGGCCCGAACACCCCCCCTAAAATTCTAAGCGAAAATCTAAAAAATTTTGAAACTTTCCCAGGGCCCGGCGTCGATAGTTTCTTTTAGTTTATAAAAAAACAGTTAATACTTCATTTATACTTAACAGTGTATACTTAATTAAGTATAGGTAAATCAATTAATAAATTGATTTATACTGCAATTCGTAAAAATTTTCGCCTGCGGCTCTGGGGTTTTATTTCATTTTTTATTTAACAGTTATAAGACTTTAACGTAAAAATTGTAAAAAATTTCGCCGGCGGCGCTAGAGCTTTTTTGCATTTAACTGAAACTTTAAATTATAACACTGTTAAAATTAAAATAGACTATGAAATTCGTAAAAGTTTTTGCCAGCAGCGATAAAGCTTTTTTAGTTATTTTATTCCAATTAAATTTGTAAAAAAATCGCCTGCGGCATTAGAACTTTAAAGAATTCTTGCATTTAAAATTATACCACTGTTTTATAATTGAAATAGACCAGCACAAATATCGTTAGGGCTTTTTTATTTTTTTATTCATGTTTTTAAAAGTTGACTTTACTGCATTAAATTAAAAAAACATCATAAATTAACAGAATTCAAAAAAATTGTTCAAAAATTTTCGCCTGCGGCGCCATTTTGATTCTTTTCGAGATTTAGGAAAAAAATTGTTGCCCCTTCCGAAAAAAAATCCGGGATACGCCCTTGAACAAGATGAGATACTTCAAATTTGGAACACTGAACCTATCATTTGGCATACTGCCTTGCTCAGCTGAAAGATCCTATCTGTATACGTTAAACCTGTGGATAGGACCTTTCAGCTTAGCACGGCAGCATATATTTTATATTTATAGCTTTTAGCATATAATTTATATTTTTAGCTTTTAAAATTTTGTTAGGGGGCATATATGCCCCCTATGCATAGGTAGAATTTTTCTAAATGGATAGGGAGTCGTATGATACATCATTTTGAGTAAAATTATCTATATGATCATATTTTTTTTATTTTTTAAACATTTTTTTAAAGATGTTATTTTTTTATTTTTGCTAAAAATGCGACTTTTTGAGAATTTTTTTTGAAAATTTTGATTTATATCATTTAAATTTGGTTAATCATTTATTAAAAATTCTTTGATTTTTTTAAAGAAATTTTGACAAAAAATTTCCATTTTAACCCCATTTTAAATCCTCAAAAAATGTCTAAAAAATAAATAAAAAGAATAAGGTTATAGGGTCAAGTAGAGGTTTTTATGAGCTTTAAAATGATGTATCACACATTGGTTAAAATTTATAAAACTTTAAAATGTCGAAAATTTAAAAAATAATGGTGAATGCGCTATTCCGTTACACCCAGGATCTTTTCTGGTTACGGCCCTGTATAGGCTTATTTGGGGCCCCATTATTAACAAAAAAATACAGCACCAAAGAAATAGTACTTAATATTAATACTTTTTATATCGTAAAAACTGAGGGTAATATATAAGACTGACTAATACAGAGACATCAGTAAAAAACAATTTTCGGCTTCCGTGCAGTAAAATATTTTCTTTGGTTTGAATACAAATGTTTTTTATATATATATATATTTTTATGTACTTTTTATAAATGAAATAAATTGTTTTATTTTAATTTTTGATTTTTATTTTATTCCCACTTTCATTACTTTGATTTGAGATTTTTGCCCAAATTAAAGTAATGATAAAATCCCGTTGAAGGACAATGACGCTGTCCAGTGCTATGTCTGCGAAAACGCGGACATAGCGCTGTACAGTGTCATTGTCCTTCAACGGGATTTTATTCAATAATTTTATTAAGGATTTGAAACTGGCGCCATCTCTATTACTTAAATTGTCCGCTAGATGTCACTAGGTATTTTTACAGAAACCGATAATACCGACAATAATAGTCCGCAATTCTATCACCAGAGCGCGCCTTCCACCTTCCTGTAATTTGTGTTGCCTACGTTTAACACGGGAGCTAAAGTTCTCTTATATATATTTTTTGGCCAATAGTAGTAGAGTATGGCGTCATAATTAACGGAATAGTGTTTGTTGTTGTTAATTTTTGTGTTGCAAAAGCTATTTTTTGGAGTGTTTTATGATAGGTTAGTAATAAAACTAATTATTAGTTTATACAAGTTTTATAATCTACATAATCGTAATACTTTTTTTAAAATTAACCTCAAAATAAGATTTCAAATTATAATGGATTAACTTTTTTAGTAAAATGGAATATGCAGTTGTGTCGTTTGTTGGAAATGACGACGTCAGTGAGATTCCATCCCATGGGATGGATGATGTATCCCAACACAAAAAATGTTTCCCAATTAGTTGCAAAAAAAAGGTACCTATTACCTATAAAAACGGATAGATAAAATAAATGGAGAACATTTGAAGTCATTGTGGTATGTTAATCTATATTTATGGGTAAGCTGTTTGCTGAGAATTATCAAGTTCTATGTGACAACTTTGATGAAAAAGAGATATACTTTTTTTATTTATTTATCCTCGAGGAGTTGGGATCCTTACTGTAAAAGGCTGAAGAAAACTAAAACTTGTTCTAAATGTATTTTGCGAGCTAAATCTCCTGCGAAATCTTGTGTACCACCCTCGCGGAAATCTTGCGAAATTCCCGAAATCTTAAATAATTTAACACGTTGGCTACCATGAGAGTCACCGGCGACTCTCGGTATTTTTTACATTGGTACCGCGTGTATCAGGGAACGTTCAAGTATTATGTAACGCAAATTGTACCAAAATTCATACACTTCATACCCCGGTTTTCGCGTTATTTAAGGCTGTAGAGATTTCATATTTTGGCTACCCCCCCCTAACACACCCCCTATTAGGGGGGTAGGCAAAATATGAAATCTCAATAATCTATAATAACGCAAGAGCCGGGGTATGAAGTGTATGAATTTTGGCACAATTTGCGTTACATAATACTTGAACGTTCCCTCACTGGCTACTCTCAGTAGCATAGGTTAACATAATATTGTAACTCTTAAACTGCCGAAACAAAAGCATCCATATTATAGGTACACCAGAAGTACTACTTATGTCATATTTCAGTGGGACGCGGTAATATTGGTGGAAAAAAGTTGTAAAAAATGTTTTATTAATATCACAGCTACACAAACTAAAGTTGGATCTCCGACAGACTCGTCTAGTCTGTCTGCCGCTTAATCCGAGTCGGAGTTAAAAAATTGGGTCCCATTTTCAAAATAAACTCAAAAAAACATCCTTTGCTAGGTTTTTTGAGGTCTTTTTAAAAACTTTTAAATTTCGACCTCAGATTCGCATTCAGCGGCTCAAAATATATAGGAATTGACTAGTCGAGTCCTTCGAAGATCCATTTTTTTTTGTGTGGCGCTGTATTTATTTTATTCTGAATTCTGAGATTTTGAATGAATTTTTTTTGCGTAATTTACGCAAAAACGTATAATATATATATATATATATATATATATATATATATATATATATATATATATATATATAAGTATTTTATTATTCCATCAATCTATTTTATAATCATCGTACAGAGTGATATTGGTAGACTGACAGTTTCGGGCTGCTGGCCCTCTTCAGTACCAAGAGTCAACTCTGCACGCTGATTAAGAAAACGTTTTTAGACTTTACTTGGTAGACTCTTGGTACTGAAGAGGGCCAGCAGCCTGAAACTGTCAGTCTACCAATATCACTCTGTACGATGATTAGAAAATAGATTGATGGAATAATAAATTAATATTTTTATAATTTTGTTTAAAATTAAAAATTTCTGTCCTTACTTATACTAAGTATATTATACTTGAAAATGTAAAATTATTTAGTTTTTTTTTAGACTTTGCGAGAAATCTTGCGAAATCCCGCAAAATATTTCAAAATCCTGCGAAATCTTGCCAACTCCCGCGAAATCTTGCCAAAATTGGGTATGGGTAATGCAAAATTTGGTTTACGCGAGTTCGTATGAGATTTACCCCTCGAAAAACGCATTATTACGTTTTTTTTTAATTTTAAATATATTTTTTTTTTCAGAATATGTTTATTTATTTTACGTTTTTAAAAAAAAATGTACAAACAGTTACCTTTTTTAAAATATATTTTATTCAGAATATGTAATATGTAGTTTTAATTTTTTTGTGTGTATACCTAGCAGGACAACCGAGTGTCAGTTTAAGATATATTTTTATTTTTGCAAAATAAACGAAATTAAGACTTCGACCGGACCCTGTAGATATCGACTTTAGATTTCGAATAGGTAAGTGGCACACAAATATGTATTTCATATTTGTGTCATTTACCTATTCGAAATTGGAAGTTTATATTTGCCGTTCAACGGGGGTACGGGGGAATTTAAACGGACATTATAACATCCATGTTACATATCACCCATATAATTTTAATGTATTAAAGACCTCTCATCCATATGGCAAGGGATAACTTATGATGTATTTGGTATGTTTCTGCTACATATCAAGGAGTATAAAAACGACATGGCTGATACCTCTCATCTATATTGCAAAAGTTATATAACCTGTTATGTACCTGGTATGTAGCTGATATGTTACATGTTATGTACCTGATACATAATTTGAGGCGGAATTGTTAAAGTCCAAGGACTGTACATGGACTATAAAAATAACATAGCTGCAACATCACATAGAACAGTGGTTATGTACCTGCCATGTACCTGCCATGAATTTGTGCGGACTGGGTAGTCTCATTTAACAAGAATGTAGCATTGTGGGGATGTCCTAAGTCCGCCCCTAATAACATCACATAATGACATCCCGAAAATAACGTGTTTGTAACATAAATCCACATATCTAATATCTTATGGATGCCGTTACTGGTACTTTAATATTTAAATAATATCCTAGGATATTAGCTTTTTCTAAATAAAACCATTAAAACCCTATAAAAAAAATCGGATTTAAAATCAATCAGTAATTGAAACAATCACAGATTGAAACAGATAGATTCTAAATACGAAATTGCAGATTAAGCGGAGAATATATTCCTTTAATCCGTGTCCGTGGTCTTGAGAAGCCCGGCAGAACCCCCTATCCATTGGAAATCGTATAATGTGTATACAATTTCCTTATAATACTTTACTCTATCAACATCATCTTATATCGATTTTTTGCTTCGAACGTCGGTGAGAAGCAAAATAACATGACATTCACGTTAAAGCCACGTTAATATGTGACATGCGATATATTCACAGCGTTGCTAAATATTTGTTATTAAATAACCTGGTTGTCACGTCGCACGTGTTACGTTGCAAATGTGATGTTAAATACAAGTTATTTTTCAATATTATGTGATGTTATGATTTAGTTTAAAAATACACCCAAAATTAATGTTAATTTCTTGTAATAAATATAACATCCCTTGCTACCTGGGATCACACAATGACATCCCGAAAATAACGTGTTTGTGACATCATAAATTCACATTCCTGTTATATCTATTATCTTACGGATGCCGTTACTGGTACTTTAATATTTAAATAATATCCTAGGATATTAGCTTTTTCTAAATTAAAACCATTAAAAACGCTATAACCCTATAAAAAAAATCGGATTTAAAATCAATCAGTAATTGAAACAATCACAGATTGACACAGATAGATTCTAAATACGAATTGACAGATTAAGCGGAGAATATATTCCTTTAATCCGTGTGCGTGATAAGCCTGGCAGAGCCCCCTATCCATTGGAAATCGTATAATGTGTATACAATTTCCTTATAATAATTTACTCTATCAACATCATCTTATATCGATTTTTTTGCTTCGAACGTCGGTGAGAAGCAAAATAACATGACATTCACGTGAAAGCCACGTTAATATGTGACATGCGGTATATTCACAGCGTTGCTAAATATTTGTTATTAAATAACATGGTTGTCACGTCACACGTGTTACGTTGCAAATGTGATGTTAAATACATGTTATTTTTCAATATTATGTGATGTTATGATTTAGTTTAAAAATACACCCAAAAGTGATGTTAATTTCTTGTAATATAACATCCCTTGCTACCTGGGTAGTTAAATAAATCAAATCTGGAACAGAAGATAAAAAATTAAAACTGTGAACAATAAGTAAATGTAATAACTGGTGGTTAGTGGTAGTAGAATATGGATTAGTATAGGAAACTTCAACATGTATCTTTAATACATTTATTATAACTAACGGTGGCCACACACAAACATACAAATATACATATATATATCAACTTGACACTACGTGACTAGAATACTGACTGCCCATATCTCCGTCAAGACGGCGCTTGGATGCGCACGATCCGATGCGCATGCGCCGGGATATTACACCCCCCTACTAATTGTTTGTATACCCTTTTATTTAAATGTTTAACTTAAATGTAAGTTCAAAAATTAACATTTCACTAACATTACTAATATGGTAAACAAACAAGTAAGTATGGTATTTTACAGGTAAGTATTGTACTAACAATTGTTAACTAATTTCATTTTTATATTTTCGATCAAATAAACATTATTTAAATATTTACCTTTTGTTTTATTTGATATGTATCCTATATCCCTACTCTCCCCTTCTTTTGTTATGTAATTTATATAAAAAAATAATTAAATATTTAGTTTTTAAGTTTTGTAACTTAGAGTTATAAAATTGTTTATTTCAGGTAGGATATTTTTAGTGTGTTATATTTAAATAAATATTATTTAATGAAATTTTGTATTTTATTTTCCTATCAAAAAAAATTATTTAAAAAAAAATATAGGTATATTATTTATTTTAAAGTCAAGTTTATTAATTGTTTTTGTAACTCAGTGTGAGTTGGTTTTTACTTCAGTAAAATTAAGTTATACAAATTAGTTTTTCTTTCCATAGAAATGAGAAAAAAAATTTTTTTTGTTTTTCTTTAAAAATCTTGAAAATTAAAAAAAATCTTGAAAATAAAAAAAAATATCTGAACTTTATATAAAATAAAATAGTTAACTTTAAAATAAATTTTATAAAAATGTCAATTTATCTCAACAATAAACTTTATAGAAAAAATAATTAGTCTATACAATTATCAACAAAATCTTTGAATCTTTTAGGTTTAATTATTTCCCGTCCTGTCCTGGTAAAAGTTTTACCATGAAAGGTTACTGGACTAATTGTTTTTTCTATATTAATATTTCTTTTAGAAATTTGGTCATTTTTACATTCATTTAAAACATTGTCACTTTTTACATTTAAATTTACAAATTTTGAACTGCCAGGTACAGTTATGTCATTTTTATTTGCTATATTGCTTACCCCAGTTATATTTTTGCTCGCCTTAAGTGCATTCTGGGTAGGAATCTCCAGTGGGGTCCTTCGGGATGGTTCTGTTGGAGGCCCTTCTGTGTCTTGGTGATTTTCAGTAGGCACTGGGGGTTCCGGCCCCTGGTGGTTTTCTGGGTCGTCTTGGGGTGGAGTTTCAGGAGTAGATTGTTCTGGAAAAATATAAAGTGTTTTATACCTAGTTATGCTGTTGTTTTCTTTATTTTCTTCAAAAATTTTAGGTTTCACTTCTCCTTCTGTCAAATTTTGGTTTTCACCTCTTCTTATGATCTGGTCTATATGTCTTTTGTAAATATTTCCATTTTCCAGTCTACAGTTGTATACACTATTTCCTAATTTCTCTGTTACTGTGGCTTTTACCCATTTTTTTGTTTGGTTTATTTTATATTCCCTTACCATTACTTTTTCTCCCACTTCTAGACTTCTATTTCCCCCTCTGTGGTACTTCTTTTGTCTTTCTTGTTCTTTTCTCAAGTTTGACGTAACTTTACCGTCTTTTCTTTCACTTTCTGGGTTTTCTCTTAGCATATCCAACCTTGTTCGTAGTTTTCTGTCCAACATTAGTTCACTCGGTGACTTTTTTGTACTGCAATGTGGTGTTATTCTGTACGAGAACAGGTATTCTGATAAAATCATGTTTGTTGTTTTTCCTTTGTTTCTTGGGTCACTCAATCTTGCTTTCATATTGCGTTTAAAAGTCTGGACACTTTTCTCACTACCTCCATTACTGGCTTGATGATAAGGTGGTGAATATGATACCTTAACACCATTTCTTCTCAGAAATTCTTGGATATTACTTGCTTTGAAAGTTGTGGAGTTATCGAAAATGATTTCCTTGGGTAATCCCCACCTTGCATAGATTTCCTTCAGTTTTTCTTCCAGTTCTATTGATGTCAGACCTCTCATAGGTATTATTTCAGGCCATTTGGTGTACGCGTCTGTCATCACCAAATAATCTTTACCTTCCAGTTGACAGTAATCTGCATTCAATCTAGCCCATGGTCTAGTTTCTAACTTCCACGGAGTTAACTTGTTTTTCGGTGGCATGTGACTGTTTTCTAGGCAAAATATACAATTTTTGCACTCTTTCTCTATAGATTCGTCAATATTTGGCCAGTAGACATACGCTCTCGCTAAGTATTTTGTTTTATTACACCCAAAATGGTTCTGTCCATGTAATTCTTCCAATACTTGTTTTCTTAGCTTCTTCGGGACTATTACTCGGTATCCCCATAATAATATGCCTTTTTCCATCGTTAGTTCATCTTTTCTTGCCTTATAACTCTTTAATTCTTCTCTAACCTTATCTGGCCATCTGTTTGTTTTGACGTAATTCATAACCTCACTTAGCTCTCTGTCATTTTTGGTTGCTTCTATCATTGCTTCGTTATTTAAAGGCCAATCGTCACATTTTTCAGTAAACATTAAATAATCACCTTTATCGTTTTTAATTGACTTTTTAATAGGTTTTCTAGAAAGATAATCTGCAATTAAATTTTGTGAACCCGGAACATGACTTATTTCGTAATTAAAATTACTCAAAAAAACATTCCAACGCTGTAAACGGTTTATATACATAGCTGGCATTTTTCTATCATGTTTAAATAGGGAAACTAGAGTTTTTGCATCAGTTTTAATAAAAAATTTTAATCCATGCAAAAATTGATAAAATTTATTAAGTGAATAGTAAATTGCTAAACCTTCTAAATGAACTGGAGGCCAATTTTCTTCTGATTTCGAAAGTGTTCTACTACAAAAGGAAATAGGTCTTTCTTGACCGTTAGGCATCTTGTGAACCAATATGCCACTTATACCTTTTAAACTAGCATCGGAATAAAGGTAAACCGGTAAGTCTGGGTTAAAATGAACTAAAATGCTGTCTGAAGTTAGAATTTTCTTTACTTTAAAAAATGCATCCTCACAATCTTTATTCCAAGAGATTTTATTATCATTTTCTTTTTTTAAAAGATTATAAATTGGTTTTAAAAGTTCTGAGGCTCTCGGAATAGAGTTTGAGTAATAATTAATCATCCCTAATAAAGATCTTACCTCGGTAATATTTGTTGGTTTTTCCGCTTTCAAAATTGCTTCTACCTTTTTTTCTGACCTTTTTACACCTTCTTCTGTTAATCTATGTCCTAGCACCTCTAAATCTGCCTGCATAAACCTGCATTTTTGGACATTTAAAGTTAATCCAGCTGCTGAAAATTTTTCCAAAACCTTTCTTAAATTACTCTCGTGCTCTATTTCATCTTTTCCCGTTATGATGATATCATCTAGAAAATTAACAACCATATCTAAATCTGAAAGTAAACCCTCTATTTTCTTCTGAAATGCAAAACTGGCTATTTTTACCCCAAATGGTAATCTTTTACAAAAAAATAGCCCCTTCGGTGTCGCCCAAGTTAAAATTTTACTAGCTTCAGGAGTTACCTCAAATTGTAAATATGCTTGTGACATATCCAAAATAGTAAATCTTTTTCCTCCCCTTAATTTAAATAAAATTTCTTCCGGACGTGGTAACGGATATTGCATATCAGCTAGGTGTTTATTTACAGTAGATTTATAGTCAGTACATACCCTTAAAGATTGATTTTCTTTCAAAACCACTACCAAAGGGCTGGCCCAGTCCGAAGTGTCTGTTTTTTCAATAATACCTTCCTTTTCTAGACGTGTTAATTCATCATCCAATTTCTTCTTATATGCCAAAGGAACGTTGCGACTTTTAAGAAACACAGGTACCGCATCTTTCTTTAGATGTAAATCGATTTGCCCTAATTTAAATTTTCCTAGTTTATCTGTGAAAACCTCGGGAAAATTTTCTATAATCCGTTCTATCCTAGACTGTGTCGAAATTTGGTTCACCATCTGCAGATTTACCCCGAAAGACTCCAAGAAATTCCTTCCCAAGATGCAACCGCTGGCTCCATCTATAACATAAAATTTGATATTTTTATTTTTATTCATAAAGTTTACATTAACTGAAAAATAACCATTTGGTTTAAAATAAGCATTATTATAAGTACGAAAAGTAACATCATCAAATTTTAATTTAAAATTTTTGAAATTGTTTTTATAAATTTCTAAGGGTAAAGCAGATATAGAACTCCCTGTATCACATAACATATTAAAATCTTTATTCAAAATATTTACATCAATTTTAAAATTATCGTTTTTGCATACCTGGTCTTTGTTTACATTAAAAACATCACAATCGACATACCACAAGTCAGTTTCATTCTCGCTTCTTCCTGAATTTTCTTCATCTACGAAATTAACATTTTTCTTCCTGCATACTCGTCTTAGATGTCCTTTCTGTCCACATCCATTACATTTTGCAAACCTATATTTGCAAACGCCCTGATGACTTCTCCCGCAACAACAACAAGAGTTACTCAACGTCATGGTGGTGGTACTGCCACGTTGGCCATGTTGCCGGCTCTCCGCTGCTCGGTTTTCATCTCGCTGGCTCTGGATTGGTCGTCTCGACCGACTTCTCGATCTTCCATCTCTGTTTTTGAACTTTCTGCTTTGAAATTTGCGCACATCTGTGCCGTTGCGTCTGCGTACAAAGTTGATGTCTTCTGCTTCGTCATTACCTTTTTGTTCATGTTTCCTAGCTATTTCTAATAAATCCTTTAAACTACTATTTTCGCCCTCTTCCGTAAGTCTTTCATACGCCCTATCTTTCTTTAGCCCAGTTAAAAATCTCAGTTTTAAAATATACGATAAATGATTGTCAAATTTACACTCGCTTGCTGCGTGTAATAATTTCGTATAAAATTCGGTAACTGTCTCGTTTTCCAACTGAACCAGATCCATAAATTTACGACGCTGTTTCCAAACACTGGTTTTATTACAAAAATGTTGACTTAAAATTTCATTTAATTCTAAAAATGTCTTATCCGCGGGCTTTTCCGGGAAACATAGATCTCTTAGGAGTTTGTAAGTGGCTGTTCCTACTAAACTTAATAATGTGGGAACTTGTAATTCTCCTTTTATATTGTTTGCTTTAAAAAAGTGTTGAAGACGTTCACTATATATTACAAAATCTTGATTTGTTGGGTTGAATTCTTCAAATTGAAGGGAAATGCCGCCGGAAGCCATATTGAAAAAATTTTAAGACTTACGTTTTTCTTGCTGCGTAGCTTCAAATTAATCCTGTCGCCATGTAATAACTGGTGGTTAGTGGTAGTAGAATATGGATTAGTATAGGAAACTTCAACATGTATCTTTAATACATTTATTATAACTAACGGTGGCCACACACAAACATACAAATATACATATATATATCAACTTGACACTACGTGACTAGAATACTGACTGCCCATATCTCCGTCAAGACGGCGCTTGGATGCGCACGATCCGATGCGCATGCGCCGGGATATTACAGTAAATTTACGGACTACAGGTCGACCATACCACTAAAGAAGCCCGGAGTCTTTAATAAAAAGCTTCGGTAAGAAAGGCCACAGGCTGCTAAAGTGGAAAAGTCAGTTTGCAGTCTTTATCAACCACAAAAGAGGGAAAATGAACCTAGACAAAACACACAATCACAGTACATACAATGCAGGCTGACCACAGGATTTGAAAATTAAGATTTCCCCAGATTTCCCTGATGGATACATTTTCCCTAATTTTAATACATACAAAAAAGTTTTTTTAAAGACGTGAAGGGAGCTAAACATAAACATAAGGCTGTAAACAAAAGAATATTTCTCACTATGATAAAAAGTTTTTTCAAAAATTTAAAAATTAAAAATTAAAAATTGACGGCCGACCAATCAGAAAGCAGTATTTTTAACTCGGTTTAGTTGAGATAATCTCAGACCAAAAGTTGGTGCAAGTGGCCCTAAATAATATTTACTTTTCTCGTTTTTGAGTTTAATTTCGATTTCCCTAATTTTTTAAAGTTGACCAAATTCCCTGATTTTCCCAACTTCCTGTTCTGTGGGCACCCTGTAATTAAGGCTCTGTAGACCTTTACTGTAATGTATGACTAAATAAATTTAAAAAAAATGAATGAACTGACTTCCATGTCAGATATGAATGAGACATTTAGGGCCTCCCGATTATAATAAACGCCATTAATGAAACCCTATCAAATATACATTCTTGGTTAATAGAACATGGCCTATCAATTTCCCCACAAAAAAGCTCGGCAATGTTGTTTAGAAAAACCCTGAGACACCCTCCCCTCCCCTGCATTCGCGTAGACGATCAAATTATCAATTGGAGCCCTTCAGTAAAATACTTGGGAGCAATTTTGGATTACTCACTTTCTTGGAAACCTCACATAGATATGTTGTGCTTAAAAGCCAATAAAAGAGTTAATATCCTCAGATCTCTCTGCGGCTCCAAATGGGGCGCTGACCCTAGTACGCTTCTACTCCTATACAAGTCTATAATTCGCCCTCACTTGGATTATTGTAGCTCTCTATTTTTTCGAGTTCCCAATAACCACCTAAATAAACTGTCAAAAATACAATATCAATGTTTGAGAATAATAGGCGGATATATGAAGTCAACCCCTATCAACGTACTTCTGGCGGAAACAGGAGAACATCCTCTATCCTACAGGCGAGAATGGTTAGCAAGTAGACTTGTAGCCAAGCACTTCTCATTCCACCCCAGTAAAATTCTCCCATCCTTAATATCTATATATTCTGATTTCTACGACAATATCCCCTATTGGAATAGAAAAACTACTCCCCCTATAGTACACGCCCTGGATTTCTTCTTAAACGAAAACCGTAAAATATCTAAATCTTCAAACATTCCCTACTTTAACCACCCATTTAACTCCAATATCATTCAAAAAATCATTCATATCTCTCCACTTGCTAAAGACTCAAATAACTTCATTGCTTTTCAAGACTTTATACATAACTCCTGGTCTGGTTTTGCCCCAATTTACACCGATGCTTCCATAGACAGTCAAAAAAATGTAGGAATAGGGTTTTATATTCCGCTGCTAAATATAAAATATTGCGCTAACCTCCCGGACTTTATGTCCATAGCAACAGCAGAAACTTATGCTATCTATAATGCTCTGTTAACACTAAGCAATCACTTTCACGAGGTTCCAAACTCAAACTTTCTTATTCTGTCAGACTCTCGCTCAGCACTGTCTAAAATATGTAATTGCCTAAATATCTCAAAGAAAGACAACTTGTCTCTAAATGTAAAGGCCCTAATAAATACTCTGGAAAATAGGGGAGCAAGCATCGAGTTTTGCTGGATTCCCAGCCACACTGGTATTAGAGGAAACGACACAGCAGACGAATTGGCAGCTAAAGGATGCAAATCACAGAATAAAATAAAATGCACAGGACACTGGAAAGAATTTTTAACGAGATCGAAAAAACACATACATGCTAAGTGGACAAGAGAATGGAACCACAATATAACGGAAAGAGGAAGATCCTTCGCACTTCACACCCCCTCATTACCACATTCCACTTGGATTCGGGACTTTTATTTGGATCGTCGTCATAAAACTACATTTCTTAGGCTACGTAGCGGACACTGCCTCACAAAATCTCATCTTCACCGCATCACGATCGCAGACAATGCAGCATGTCCCTGCGGGGCTATTATCCAAGACATACAACATATACTGCTAGAATGTACTTTGAATCAGCAACGAATATCGACCCTCTACCGATCCTTATCAAATATATTACCTTCTCCTCTAAACATTCAAACAATTCTTGGACACCCAAACAAATCAGTAGTTTCTATTGTAGGCCATTTTCTAGATGCTTCCAACATTATCCTGTAGTCATATTAGCATTCTCTATTCTACGCTTTTTTTTGCTTTCTCCGCTTTCTACACTTTCTCTATGCTTAACTGCTCTATTTCATAACATGCACTGTAAAATAAACTTTTTGAACTCAAAAGACTTACCCCTAAGAAGACTTACCACTGGCTGATATGGGTTACCGAGGCCAATAATAGGATAGAAGAAGAAGAAGGGCCGCTTGCACCAACTTTTGATCTGGGATTATCTCGACTAAACCGAGTTTAAGTTAAAAATGCTGCGTTCCGATTGGTTGACCGTCCATTTAATCCAAGATTAAAGTTAAACCATCGTTGGTGCAAGTGGCCCTTAAATGCCCAGTCAGACAGCTGATGTAGATCTGATGGATCAATCAATTAGTTCCAAGAGATATCCATCAGTTGTCTGGTAAATTGTTAAAGTCGAGCATTGGGTTGTCTAATGAACATGCGAAATGGATGTGCACTGGATAAACACTAGATATACCATGTTGTATGACAATTCCTTGTCTAAGTCCCTCGTCCCGTTGAGGAAGATAACGGTTCTGGCTAAGGATCTCGACAAAAGGCAAAAGTGACTAAAACCTGAATTCCTCTGCAGAGAAAATCCCCCACAGGCGAGAAACTTACACTATAAGGCATTTCCTCTGAAGCAAAACAAGTCAAGATAGGCATCAAAAACAACCGTTTCCCCCATACGGGCGATTAGAAATTGACACAATTGATACGTTTGATTTGGTCACGAATGTTACCACGGTGTCCGGTCGCTATTCTCAGAAGTCTAAACTAAGACAACTACTAAAAGTGTTGCAAAAAATTCCATAATATTCCTTCCGGAAGAACTACAAAATTTTTTTTGGAACATTCTAGCAGGGGCCTTATTTTAGGGTCCTCCAATAAGTTGACCCCATACCCTCGATTTCGTGATCACAAAGGCACCAATTTTCCCTATCCAGGCCAAAATCGCCTCCCCAGGTAGCAAGGGATGTTATATTACAAGAAATTAACATCACTTTTGGGTGTATTTTTAAACTAAATCATAACATCACATAATATTGAAAAATAACATGTATTTAACATCACATTTGCAACGTAACACGTGTGACGTGACAACCATGTTATTAAATAACAAATATTTAGCAACGTTGTGAATATATCGCATGTCACATATTAACGTGGCTTTCACGTGAATGTCATGTTATTTTGCTTCTCACCGACGTTCGAAGCAAAAAAATCGATATAAGATGATGTTGATAGAGTAAATTATTATAAGGAAATTGTATACACATTATAGGATTTCCAATGGATAGCGGGCTCTGCCGGGCTTCTCAAGACCACGGACACGGATTAAAGGATATATTCTCCGCTTAATCTGCAATTTCGTATTTAGAATCTATCTGTTTCAATCTGTGATTGTTTCAATTACTGATTGATTTTAAATCCGATTTTTTTATAGGGTTATATGGTTTTAATTTAGAAAAAGCTAATATCCTAAAATATTATTTAAATACCAGTAACGGCATCCATAAGATATTAGATATAACAGGAATGTGGATTTATGATGTCATAAACACGTTATTTTCGGGATGTCATTGTGTGATGTTATTAGGGGCGGACTTAGGACATCCCCACCATGCTACATTCTTGTTAAATGAGACTACAATCTTAACATCACATGTCACATATTAACGTGACTTTCACGTGAATTTCATGTTATTTTGCTACCTGGGTCTGCGATCCCCAGTTACCCTACCAAAAGCACCGAAGCACTTTTGAGCGGGTGGAAAGGTGCCGTACGCTTCCAAGTACATGGAAATTACGACGCTATTCCAAAAGGTTAGTTTGCCCACCTGCATGCGCCGCCAATGAATTAAATATACTGTGTACTGAAAGGCGCTACGGACTGAATCATACTCAGTCGGAAGGTCCTGTTTAAACACTTTTGCGCATAAATATGTTCCACCAACCCTTTCTGCGCATGACATATTTGTATATGTTTGCCAGAACACTTTTAAGCATTCGCATGTATTATTAAACACTTTTGCGCATAAATATGTTGCAGCAATCCTTACTGCGCATGACATATTTGTATTTGTTTACCAGAACACTTTTAAGTAGTCGTATGTATTATTAAACACTTTTGCGCATAAATATGTTCCACCAATCCCTACTGCGCATGACATATTTGTATATGTTTGCCAGAACACTTTTAAGCATTCGTATGTATGTATTATTAAACACTTTTGCGCATAAATATGTCCCACCAATCTTTTCTGCGCATGACATATTTGTATATGTTTGCCAGGACACTTTTAAGCATTCGTATGTATTATTAAACACGTTTGCGCATAAATATGTTCCACCAATCCCTACTGCGCATGACATATTTGTATATGTTTGCCAGAACACTTTTAAGCATTCGTATGTATTATTAAACACTTTTGCGCATAAATATGTTCCACCAATCCCTACTGCGCCTGACATATTTGTATATGTTTGCCAGAACGCATTCGTATGTATTATTAAACACTTTTCCGCATAATTATGTTCCACCAATCCCTAATGCGCATGACATATTTGTATATGTTTGCCAGAATACTTTTAAGCATTCGTATGTATTATTAAACACTTTTGCGCATAAATATGTTCCACCAATCCCTACTGCGCATGACATATTTGTATATGTTTGCCAGAACACTTTTAAGCATTCGTATGTATGTATTATTAAACACTTTTGCGCATAAATATGTCCCACCAATCTTTTCTGCGCATGACATATTTGTATATGTTTGCCAGAACACTTTTAAGCATTCGTATGTATTATTAAACACGTTTGCGCATAAATATGTTCCACCAATCCCTGCTGCGCCTGACATATTTGTATATGTTTGCCAGAACACTTTTAAGCATTCGTACCCAGTCCGCACAAATTCATGGCAGGTACATAACCACTGTTCTATGTGATGTTGCAGCCATGTTATTTTTATAGTCCATTTACAGTCCTTGGACTTTAACAATTCCGCCTCAAATTATGTATCAGGTACATAACATGTAACATATCAGCTACATACCAGGTACATAACATATTATATAACATTTGCAATATGGATGAGAGGTATCAGCCATGTCGTTTTTATACTCCTTGATATGTAGCAGAAACATACCAAATACATCATAAGTTATCCCTTGCCATATGGATGAGAGGTCTTTAATACATTAAAATTATATGGGTGATATGTAACATGGATGTTATAATGTCCGTTTAAATTCCCCCGGCAAATATAAACTTCCAATTTCGAATAGGTAAATGATACACAAATATGAAATACATATTTGTGTGCCACTTACCTATTCGAAATCTAAAGTCGATATCTACAGGGTCCGGTCGAAGTCTTAATTTCGTTTATTTTGCAAAAATAAAAATATATCTTAAACTGACACTCGGTTGTCCTGCTAGGTATACACACAAAAAAATTAAAACTACATATTACATATTCTGAATAAAATATATTTTAAAAAAGGTAACTGTTTGTACATTTTTTTTAAAAACGTAAAATAAATAAACCTATTCTGAAAAAAAAAAAATATTTAAAATTAAAAAAAAAAACGTAATAATGCATTTTTCGAGGGGTAAATCTCATACGAACTCGCATACACCAAATTTTGCATTACCCAAGATTTGGCAAGATTTCGCGGAGTTGGAAAGATTTCGCGGGAGTTGGCAAGATTTCGCAGGATTTTGAAATATTTTGGGGGATTTCGCAAGATTTCTCGCAAAGTCTAAAAAAAAACTAAATAATTTTACATTTTCAAGTATAATATACTTAGTATATATATATATTATACGTTTTTGCGTAAATTACACAAAAAAAAATTCATTTAAAATCTCTAAGAATAAAATAAATACAGCGCCACACAAAAAAAATGGATCTTCGAAGGACTCGACTAGTCAATTCCTATATATTTTGAGCCGCTGAATGCGAATGTGAGGTCGAAATTTAAAAGTTTTTAAAAAGACCTCAAAAAACCTAGCAAAAGAGTACAAAAAGGATGTTTTTTTGAGTTTATTTTGAAAATGGGACCCAATTTTTAAACTCCGACTCGGATTAAGCGGCAGACAGACTAGACGAGTCTGTCGGAGATCCAACTTTAGTTTGTGTAACTGTGATATTAATAAAACATTTTTTACAACTTTTTTCACCAATATTACCGCGTCCCACTGAAATATGACATAAGTAGTACTTCTGGTGTACCACACCTATAATATGGATGCTTTTGTTTCGGCAGTTTAAGAGTTACAATATTATGTTAACCTATGCTACTGAGAGTAGCCGGTGAGGGAACGTTCAAGTATTATGTAACGCAAATTGTGCCAAAATTCATACACTTCATACCCCGGCTCTCGCGTTATTATAGATTATAGAGATTTCATATTTTGCCTACCCCCCTAATAGAGGGTGTGTTAGGGGGGGTAGCCAAAATATGAAATCTCTACAGCCTTAAATAATGCGAAAACCGGGGTATGAAGTGTATGAATTTTGGTACAATTTGCGTTACATAATATTTGAACGTTCCCTGATGGTACCGTGTAAAAAATACCGAGAGTCGCCGGTGACTCTCATGATAGCCAACGTGTTAAATTATTTAAGATTTCGGGAATTTCGCAAGATTTCGCGAGGGTGGTACACAAGATTTCGCAGGAGATTTAGCTCGCAAAATACATTTAGAACAAGTTTTAGTTTTCTTCAGCCTTTTACATTAAGGATCCCAACTCCTTGAGGATAAATAAATAAAAAAAGTATATCTCTTTTTCATCAAAGTTGTCACATAGAACCTGATAATTCTCAGCAAACAGCTTACCCATAAATATAGATTAACATACCACAATGACTTCAAATGTTCTCCATTTATTTTATCTATCCGTTTTTATAGGTAATAGGTACCTTTTTTTTGCAATTAAT
>OY294050.1:29723432-29776452 GCA_958510825.1 Brachypterus glaber
GGTGTAGAATTTTTATTCGATTACAACTGTTCAGCGATACGCCGTGCTATAATGTTAAAATTCATTGTCCGCTATAACTTTTTTAATGTTCAGTAATTTTTCAAAAACAAACCTACTAAAACAATTTAAATAAAATTTTAACTTTTTGGTTTGTACAGAGCGTCTCAACGAAGTCGACTCGGTCGATATATAGTAAAGTATACTTCAGAGAAAAACTTTAAAGGGAAAAGTTGTATGGTTTAAAAAAAGGCACATTTTAAAAATATTTTAAAATATAGAGGATGGTCCTCTTAGGGTGGGTTACATCTGACTTATTTTTTTTTTAATGTAATGGTATATTTTTTATAATGCCATCTTAATCTTAAATTAAAATGCCTTTATTTGGATGTTATATTGTATTTTTGTAAACTCAATTATTTTAAAAACGGATCTATAAAGTATATTATATCATTTTATGCAGAATTTCATTCTAGATTTAACGAGTGAATTAAAAATATAGCATTCGGCTTAAAAAAGGGAGTTTTTATGTTTGAAAATCCAAAAGTCCTAATATTTATTTTCAACGCCCTGTTTAAAATTTTTTATTTTTTGCACATAAAGTAATTAGATACACCCTTTTAAGATAAACTTGCAAAATTTTATTGATTTTTCACAAAAATAAAGAAATTGGAGAAGGTTTTATCTTATCACTAAAAATGCATTTTTTCTAGAAAAAAAGTATATCTCAAAAACTATAAATAATAGACCCATACAATATGGTAGCACAATACAGGCATTTAATTGAGAAATATACAATTCCATAAAAAAAAATAAGTCAGATGTTAACCACCCTAAGAGTATCAAGTATATTTTAAATATTTTTAAAATGTGCCTTTTTTAAAACCATACAACTTTTCCCATTAAAGTTTTTCTCTAAAGTGGATACTTTACTATATATCAACCGATCGAGACACCCTGTATATGACTGAAAATTTCAGCCACAAATATATTTCGCAAGAAACCTTAATTAAAATTAAAAGCAATTTGTAATTCTTCAAAAGTATGTTAAAATATGAGATATATCTCATTTGGTGAATAAAAATAGATTAATTACTAATACATACATTCAATAACCATTTTACTTTACGTGCGTTCTATTTTTGTAAAACATTTGTTTTTTTATTAACAAAAAGGTTTATTTTTTAATTTTTTGGATTAATCCATTAATTTAATTAAAAATTTATAATCCTTATTCTTAAATTGGATATATATATATATATATATATATATATATATATATATATATATATATATATATATATATATTTTGGAAATTTAAATATGCCGATGAGCTAGCTCAATGTTAAAAAAAACAAAGAAATTTTAAATAATTTTAATCAAAAGGGCATTTATAAAATGAAGAAAATTGTATAATTATAACAGTTTTTCTCTTATTCTCAAAATGAATATTATGGATAGTTTCTGATATAAATTTTTGAAAATATATAATTTTATTATAATACATTATATACAATTCAAAATAACTTTAAAACGTAGGTATGTCTGTCCGGCAATCGGTATACTGACGTACGGACACATACTTGTCACTTTTACTTGTTCAAACAATAACTCGAGAAAAAAATTCGATCGACTTAAAATTTTCAGGAAACATCAATCTTGGTAACGGCGCGAAGTGTTGAAATTAAAAAAAAAAAGTTTAAAAAAAATCGATTTAAAAACTAAGCAAACAAAAAAATAATAGGGGCACAAAAAAAGATTATATATATATATATATATATATATATATATATATATATATATATATATATATATATATATATCCATAGGTTATCCTCGGGGGGCTAGGGGGCTTATCCCTTGGATTCAATTTAGCCTCTCGGCGTTAATAGTTTATGTGCTTATTGTTAATTAACAATAAGCAGAAATTATCCTGCCTTGGATATTTTTAATATTTTTAGCTACATGGTGGGCTGTAGCCCCCCCCGGATTTAAAGTCTAAATGTATCAATACAATAAATACAATTAAGAACACTGCAGGGTTCACGATCATTAATCAGGGTGGTATTCATAGAAATTATTGGTTGAAAAAGTACCTACCTTCATAGACTATTTTTTCAACTATCATAATATCGGTTTCAACCAATAAAAAACAAGGCATTTCCATAACGACGGGATATTTTCGACTCAAATATATACCAGAAAATCGAATACATACCAGTTTTCTAGTTCTTTGATATAACGAGCTTGATACTGTAATGTTATAACAAAATATCAACTAAAATGCAAAATTAAGGCAATTTTTATGTCTTATTAGCTTATTTTTATTTAATATTAATAAAATTTAACGAATTTAGATCTTTTTATTCCAAAAATTAGAAATGTCAAACATGAATTTATTGTGTCAAAATAAATTAACATATAAAATTAATTATTAATTATTCATTCAAATTGCCTTTTAAAATTTAAATTGTTAAAAAATTGTTTCAAAAAATAGTCCTACAAATACACCACCAGATTCGGTATATATCGAAAACATACCTCTCTGTCATATGATAAGATTGTATTTTTACAAAATAACTTGACCTTATAACTTTATTCTAGTTTTTAATAGGTCATTGTGTAAAGAAAACATGTTAAGAATGTCTAAATATTTAAACGTATTTAAATAAGCAGGAATTATCTGCAACATTTAAATATCTCTAGAAATATCTATTTGCTTCAAAGTAAGTAGTAGTACTCATTTACTTTTTCAATTCAAAGTTAAATTTAGCAAGCGCTCTATAAATTTACTTTAGCCAGCACTAATAGTAAACTAATTAAAAAAATTAAGCATATTTGTCAAATAATACTGAGATTTCATTGGCCAAATTCTTAGTGAGTTTCGAGGGAGTTTAGTGTTAATGACTGGGCAATAGCGTGGGCCGTTCCTATATGGGTGTTTTTTTTTAATTTGAAAATCCAATGGGGAGGGGGGGGGGAGGGAAGATGCGTCTTGCAAAGAGAAAAAAAGCCTATATTTTGTTTTATTTATTTTTTCAATTTTTGTGCCCTCTACAAAGGTACATTTTGTAACTTTTAGCAAAAATGTTAAAAAAATTAAAATAAGAAAACTTAATAAGGTAAATGCAAAAACTGTTTTATTGCAAAAACAAATAAGTTTTACAACCGAAAATAATATTTACAAACATCATAGGCCATATCTTAAGCCACTCTATATTCTGCTTTGTGGTGTAAGTGAGGCTCTATTTCACGTGATTTAACTCTTACACGAATAACCCCAAAAATTGCTCCGAAAAAATAAAAAAATACGTGGGCAAATAGAGAATTTTATAAGATTTAAAATGATGTACCACACAACCCCCCTTTCTGTTAAAAAAAATCCCCCTTTGCCCCCTGTCGCCATCGTGCCCCCTAAGCACACAAAATATATACCAAAAAAATATTTGGATTATGTTATTTATGTGTTCCAAATTTCAAGTTGATATCCAGAGGCGTAACCAGGCTTGAGCCCCTAAAAAAATAGTCATGTTTTTAAGTTTGTCTGCCTGTGAGACTTTTATTGTTTGATTTGGGGGGGGGGGGCTTAGAAAAATTTGGTGGGGGCTAAGCCCCCCTAAGCCCCCCCTCGTTACGCCTATGTTGATATCTTAAGCCGTTCAAAACTTAATGGGGGGAGGCGGACTTTTGACACGCTGTGTATACATTACAAATGTGAAAAAATACGATATTTTCATTAATATTAAATGCTTTGTAGAGGGCTTTAATCTGATTCTGCTTTTGCATACACATTAGGCATATTAGAAGGCAAATTTTGGCGGGTATTGCGTTTTGAAATTTCAGATTTCAATTTATCGGCCCACCCTACTGGGCAAACGCGTTCTTATATTTATTTAAAAAATTTTATTTAACTTTTTCCATTTTTTTTGCCAGGGTATGGCTACAGGATGTGTTTTATTTATGCCCACCCACATAATAAAGATTAATCTTCATTCAATAAAAACAAAACTTTGGTGGTATATAAAATTTTATATTGGCTATAAGAATAGGCTGGGCCAAAATTTTTTGGTCTTACTTACTTAAAACCTTTGATCTGGTCCTCTAAGTGTGTTGTAACGATATAAATCGTCACTTTGTAATATAGCAAGGGTTAATTAAACTATTCGTTTACTTACGTTATAATTTATGTTTATTTTGTATATAAATAGTTACGTACGTACAGAACTATTTTGTATCTGGGACTATTTTGTAGCAGGAACTGAATTCTAACCATATGAGTCTCTATTCCATAGTTCTACCTGAAAATAACATAAAGAAAACATAATTAGAATATGATTTTTAATAATAAAGAATCATATGACTTATTTCTCTATAATACATTTGTCTATGGACTTACCTGGTTTTTATATGTTTCAGAGTCTATTGAGGGTTGGATTTCACTGGCTTTCATCTGTAGCTTGTTTCTCCTGGAAAGTTTCGTATGCTTATTCCTTCGGGATAATCCAGAATTTGTTGAAAATAGTTTGCTGGAACTGCTCACTTAGATTCAGTATTTTGTTTATACTTAGTTCACAGGACACTTAGTATTCTGTTCGTATTTTTATTAGTTTTGCTGATAAACAATAAGTATTGTTTATATTTGTTTCTTAGAGTAATATTTTGAGGTTAGATATCACTAATACGGATTTATTAGTTTTGCTGATAAACAATAAGTATTGTTTATATTTGTTTCTTAGAGTAATATTTTGAGGTTAGATATCACTAATACGGATTTATTAGGAAATATTCTTTTGTTATTATCTTTGATGTAGTTTTCGTTACCTTTATTAGGAATCCTATACGGTAAAACTGTAGTTGATAATGACTTGCATAGATGTCGCTAATAGTTCAGAAATAGGATTTTATTTACCTGAAGGGTTCATACCGGTGGATAAGGTCGATTTTCGCTCCTTCTTGAAGCAACTCGAATACAATGGTGGTGTCATTTTGACGAGTGTTTATTTTCTGTAATCATCGAAGTAATCCTTCATGTATTTTTATTTAAAGTTAGTGAAAATGAATATTTAAACAATGCGGAAGATATTGTAACGGTTATTTTCTACAATTACGCATTTATAACGTTTCGATGGACATCGAAGACTTAGTATGACATCACCATTAATTAATCACCATTAAGCACCATTATTACTACATTACTAGACCATTAATTAATCACCATTAAGCACCATTAATTAATTACCATTAATTACTCACCATTTATAAAATAAATATTTATATATATTTATTAATGATGGGACAGCCTATATTTTTTTTTTCTTTCATTTGAGAAATGAATTCATCAGCATAGGGGAGACTTGCACAGATGGAGACGATGGAATTCATACCTCATGGATTTTGCAGAAACCAGCTAAGTACTCTTTCTGAAAACTTTTGAAAGCAATATTTCATATTTTTAAATTCTTTTATTTCAATATTCTTATAACTGTAAACTTTATCAGATCTGATATAGTATTGATTAATACTATATGCCCTTCTGGCTTTTGTTCATTTTTAGGTACTTATTTTTTTTAAAACATTTAATCTCATTTATTAATTATTAAATATCATACTTTTGATTAAATGATTTCTAATTTAAGCATGACTTTTATACACTGCAAGAAATGATTGTTGTTTACATACATTTCTTGGTGCTTGCTGAACTTCATGTTTTCTTTATACATTTAAGTCGAATGATTTCTGAATTTAGTAATTTTTATTAAGATTTCTTTAATTATATCTTAATATAATTACACATATTTTTTATATATATTAATACATTACTTGATGTGCTTTCATTAAGTTTATTTATAATAAATTTCTCAAATGAATTATCTTATTTTATTTAGGGGTTATATTTTCTCAAACTGAAAAGCTTAAGTATTTACACTAGGTTGTTACTTACCTAAAGGAGTAAAAGCTAAAGTAACTGGCGCCCCTAACAACATTAATCAATTCTTTCTATTTTTCCCTTGCCCATACCCATTGCTCCGCTGTCAAAACTAGCCGTTGGCAGTGAACGTATTAATTACGGTACAGTGTCATAAAAAATTCATCTCAATTAAATGATCAGAAATCCAATTTTGGGGGTCTAAACGCCAAGATTTTGCGTTTTAAAATAAAATATATATAAGTATTATGTATGTGTTGTTAAACGGAATGACAGCTTAAGTTATAACGCCAGAAGGTTCAAAAATACCTAAATAAATAATATTATAAATATACGTAAAGTTTTAGGGGGGGCTTTGTATAAAATTCATAAAAATTTACAAAAAAAAAAATACGAAAAAAAAAATATTTTTTGGTACAAAAAACCTTAATATATATTTTTTCGACCAAATTCAAAAAGATGGGATCCAAAAAGTTTCTAAATATTTCAAAATAGATTTTTTCCATGGAACACATTTTTTATGTATAAAAAACTGACTTACCTTGTTTTTACTTACTTAATCTTAAAAAAATATCTTAATTTTTGGGGTGGACATAAATAAAACTCATCCGGTATAGATATCCAGATTCAATGTGTATAATATACATACTATAAACAATCGCATATAATTATAACACAAAAATGGACTTTAAGCTAATATAAGAGTGTCGATACATCTTTAAAGTTCTTTTGATGACTCTGTATTATGTTAGGTAAGTACTACTACTATATTTTATGCACTTTCTATCTTAAAAGCTTCAAATAACTGACATTTATAAATTTTAATTTATTTAATTGAATCTTGGTATTAAAAACAGGCACTCGAACTAATTTAAACACTTATTTATTAAAAATATATTTGCAGTAAAGAATTACGGAAATCAAAACATCAAATGACTGCGCTGGTACCAGTACAGCGTTGCCAAAGTTTATTAAAAACCGATAGGAAATTGTTTTTTTACGGGTGGAAACACCCGTTATTTTATTTTTTTTTCAGTTGAAAACTAAACTTTTTAAACAAAAACAGCAATGATATTTATTTAAATGCTAATATATGTGATAACACTTATTTTATTGGAATAATCTCAAGCATAAAATATCCCTCGACCAAAGTTTAGACATGGCAACATTCGCGAACAAGTAAGCGCGGCAAATTTGAGATATAAATTTTTAATTATAGTTATAAAGTAATATTGTTGTTTAGTTCTTAAATTTTTAATTTAAATATGAAACAACATAAAACATTGTAAAATTATATACTTCCTTATTTTGTTTGTGAAATAGTCTTTCAAAATACCATTCGTGCATGTTGAATTATACATAATTATTTTACTCTATATAAAAAAATTATCGATAATTTAACATGCACTTGTGATATTACTACTGATAGTTTAGTCAGTTATGTGTTATAGTTTATAAAGCTATTTTTCTTTATCCAGTATTCTGGACAGGTTCATTAAAATTAACAAAAGCTATTGTTAATTTTGCGTATTTCATCCTGTCCATGTCTCAGGACAAGAAGAGGAATGAAATATATTCCTGTTTAAAATTAAAAAAAGTAGGTAGTTACTTTACCCAGAAAACCAGATTGAGAGTCTAGTATATAGCATCCTAAACTTGCTTTCATATAGCAAGAAAAATGGAAGAAATTATTAAGACATTCAAAATATTTCTCAAAAGTTGAATGAAAAATGGACCCTATAATTGTACGTCTAAAAGCACTCATAATTATATCGAAATATGCATGCTATTTTATGTTAATTTCAGGTCTTATTATTATAAGATCCATTTTTAATACTAAATGCTCCCTAGTTTTAGATGGTAAATTAATAAACTATTTTAGGTCGATAATATATGCCTTTATATGATAAAATTTAGGACAACCTAACAATGACCACCTTGTGTCGAAAATCTATAGTCTATATTGTTTAATTGAGAACGTGCTATAAATGAACTTTTTTAGGTCCAAAATATACTGCTTATATCGTCTCAATTTAGCTCGCTAATATTTTTTTACTAAATGCAATCAAAGATTTCAAAATAGTATTTATTTTGTTTCTTTTTTCTTAACAGACGTTTAGTATTACTAAAGTTTTCAGAATGGATGCACGCCGCTTTGCAAATTTACAAATTGTAAATTATTTTCAGGTCTTTCAAAAATCGTAAAAAAAAAATTGATTATTTAGTTTCTCTAACAAGTAAAGAAGTACAGAACAAAAGTAAAAGTGACCTTAGTGAATGCAGTGAAGTTTTAGAAGAATACAGGAGAATAATAGTAAAAATGAGAGTTAAAATGATATTGAAAATTTGTGTGATTAAGAGTGACAGCGAAAGTAATGGCAGTGAGGAAAACATGAATGTGAAAATTTAAATTTTCAACAAAAATTATCTAAAGTGTGTTGTGATACAAGTCTGAACCACAAACAAATATATTATACCTATTCTAATCCTCCTGTTTAAAAATAATAACTTTTTTTGCGTATATCACCTGTTTTATTTCTATCAAAAATTAGATCAAAAATATACTGCTAAACTAGACAGAAAATAGCATGATATTTTTGAGCTAACTTAGGTCATGAATAGCATGCTATTTTTAACCTTAACTTGGATTAAAAACAGCATGCTATTCAGGAGCTATTTTAGTTCGATATTTTCGATCTATTATATGACCAAAATAGCATGCTTTTTTAGGTTTCAAATGGATCAAAAGATAGGAATAAAAATGCAAGCTTTATTATTAGGGCTAGTTGTGTGCATTTGTGGACATTTTAAGGATGTTTCTAGACCATAAAAATTGCTCGTATTTAGTGCACTAGTTTCGAGCTATTTTGGTTTTCTGGGTTAATATAAGACAGAATAGATAAGTTAAGAAAGTTTATTTTTTACGTTTAGCTCTCAATGATTTCCGGAAAAAAATATCTGTTATTAGATCCGTGAGTGACCACGATAACACGAGAGCACTTTGTGCTAAATACTTCTTGGAATATAGTTTTCTTGTCTAATGTTCTCGGCTAGGACTGTTTTTGGTAAAAATAAAGGGTTATAAAATTTAAAATTGTTTTTCGATATTTTCTTTTTTTTTTGCAGCAGTATTTTTGACTTGTTAGAGATTTATAAAACTTACGACATACGTGCTGCTCGAAAATGTAACTTTATAAACTTTATACCTATCCTCAAGGATTCAAGAACTTACATATTATGTAAGTCATCATAGTGTTTGATTATAGTTGTAGTAGTTTCAAACTTTAAAGAGAAAGTAAACCAAGTCTTGTAACAATTACATCTGAATACTCTGCAGGGTATTACTGTTTAATAAGACAGTGGTTTTTTGCAAATTTTAAGTTTTTGTTTCCGACCCCTGATTTGTTTTCATAAATTGATTAAACACTATAAGAAGCAATTTAGGCAAATATAAAAAAATCAACCAGATCGATCGTTTTTTTACGTTTTTTTTAATTTATTGTACTATGTTCATAGGACGTGCCTGTGGAGCAGTAAATAGAAATATATATTTTATATATAGTAGTAAAATTATTAATTATAGTCACTACATTACAAAATGCCGTATCTCCAATGCCAAAGGTCGTATATTTTTTTTCTAATGATTATTGTTTTAGGGTGAAGTCGGGCGAAATTTAATTTTTTTTTTTTAATTTTTAGATTTAAAATGTCATGAAACGTTGAGAAAATGTGAAAAAAGTGGATGTTAAAAAATATCGGTGTGTCTGCTTTCTGTTTCCAAACCTTGTAACTTTTAAACTAAATGTCCGATTTAAAATATTCTTTCAATAAACGATTTAGGACCTTTGTATTTTGCGTGACCTTAAATATGGTTAACATTGCGGTGCGGCAAGGAAAAAATTAATATTATTAATAACCGATATTTTTTAACACCAAAAACGTAAAAAACTAACGATCGATCCGGTCGATTTTTTATATTTGCCTAAATTTCTTCTTATGGTGTGTTTAATCAATTTATGAAAAAAATCAGGGGTCGGAAACAAAAAGTTAAAATTTGCAAAAAACCACCTTGCACAGGCCTACAAAAAAAAATAAGATCAATTAGTTACTCCAAACTATACTATAATTTTCTTACCCGCATAGCACAAAACAGTGCTAAGAATATTCTTAAATAAATATTGGGAACGTTGTATGATTCTAAGAATATGCGATATTTTGCGTAGAACGTTCTCAGAAGGTTTTAAGACATTTTGTGGACACCGTTTTAATTATGCGAAAGCTTCTATGATCATTCTAGAAAAAGAAATCTTGCAGAATATGCCCAGCATCTTATAACTTGCAAAACTATTTAACCTAACTTGTGATCTGTCAAATCTAAAGTAGTATTCAGAATAGTGACATGTGTAATAATTACATTGTGTAGTACAAAACAAACTTAAACTATTATATAATAGACAACATTTAAATTTCAGGAATATTTATATATTTATATTTTCATGCATTAATTTGTTTGTATACAGGTACATACCTTTCTATGCTTACAAACACTAGACTTAATAAAATCAACAATCACTAGACTAAGGTCTATAATTATAATCAAAATTTGATTTATTTAATAATACACGATTGGAATCACCAAAAACAATTAAATGTATAATTTTTTATCGGCTACTGCAGTATACTGTAGAATTACAACTTCAACATGTCAAAAATGGCAACTATCTTAAAACTAAATATATACTGAAATACAAAATTTTCCAGATTTTTTATTATTTAAACACAGTTTAAATAATAAAAAATCTGGATTTTTTTTTTTTTTTTTTTTTTTTTTTTTTTAACACAGTATACAAGTAATTTTCTTCTACAAAAATGTGTTACAGAAAAGCGGCAAATTCAAATAAACTTTCTATCATTCTAAACATTCTTAGAATATGCGTAGATAATTTCTAAGAACATTCTTAAGAGAAATTTCTTAGAATATGTATTAGAACAATGATATGAGAAGATTATAAGGATATGTCATGCATATGCATAGATTATGCATTTTAAGCATAATCATAGCATATCTAAAAGTCTGTTCTAAGAATATTCCCAATAGAATAATTAGAGAATATTCTTAGATTATCGGTGCTATTTGTGTAAATATTTTTGTGTTCTAAAAGCGAATTTGACAGTATAGAAGCCCGCTGACTTCTTCAAAAAACTGCAATAAAGAATACTGGACGAGTTAGCTCAAGATCTTCAATGTACGTAAGTACCCTATAAAAAATATCGCATTGAAACGTATTAAAACACATGTATTTCGAATCGTCTGAATCTGTTTTAATACGTTTCAATACGACATTTTTTATAGGGGAACTATTGAATTTTGAGAGTTGTGCCTGCAGACACTTTTAAACAAAAAGTCGAGAACTACATATCTAAAATTCAGCCAAATCGTACCGAAATTACTTTTCAAATTTCTCTAGCATTTTTCTCAAATCTGGAAAATAATAAAAATGGTGCCGCAGCCTAAAATTTTTGCATATTTTTTTTGAACTAATTAAAATGGCCAATTCTTAAATTAGTAAAAACATAGAAAATCTTGCGCTGTAGGAGAAGAAGAATAATTGCATAGAAAAACTTTTGAATAAAAATTATATCTTTGTCTATGGGTTTGGGATTGGGGACAAGCCAGGGGACTGAGTTTAGGCGTACATAAAAGAGCCTAACGAAATATTCATTATGTATTTTAAGATATTATGTTATAATTCAATAATAAACATAAAAACCTTTCACATGAAACCATAATTAAACAGGAAAATTTAATTTCTTGTAAATAATTTTCACCATTTGTGAGAAACGGCCATATATAGGTAACAATTGAATACAAACCAATCTGCCTAAGGAGGTAGCATTATGTTAGACCTTTACATATATGTCTCTAAAGATATTGTATACTTAATTAATTGTAGCAAAAGGTATTACACACAATTACAGAATGAACAGTCAACAAAAAGTCCAAACTCCTAGTCTCGATTTTCGGGTCTCGATTTTTGACCATTTCTCGATAATTAACTTCTCGTTTCGCGAGATTTCCAAAACTCTTGACATTCTAAAGAGTTGGTTCACTTTAGTAGCATGCGTCGAAACATCCACATGATAGACCAGACAAGATTATATTATTGGCAATGGTTCTTTATTTCCATAACTTGTTTGTAGAGTTCGACCTTACTTAAATTTTTTAAGTTGTAGGTACTTACATCTTTTAAGTAGTACCAACTTAGGTACTTAATAGTATATTAAAGTACTAGTTTCATAACATACGTTTTTAGCGCACGAGTACAAGTTTAGAAAACATTTTTTCTATTTTGCTCTAAAATTTATAAAAACTTACTTAAATTGATGACTGATTTAGGAATTTTTGTTTTGGATTGGCATTACAGTTTACACCATGTTTAAAATTCTAAGAACAAATGATATTTTGATATATTTTATAGTCAACTCTTCTCTTTTTTACTGCAATTAACCAAGCCACAGTTTTAACATGGTAAAAATAACCTAAACACAAAATTTTGTAGAAAATTCAACTTTAAAGCGACATTGACATTTGCACGGAAAACGTCAAGCGATAGGCCAGATCTGTTGCCACCCCAAAATAACAAAAAGTACAGACCTCTTATGGGCCTATAAGAACAAGCAAAATGCGTGTGATTATGAGCTTATAAGAGTCGCAAAATAGAAAAATGGTTTTAAATCGATATTAACATTATAAGTTAACAAACTATTCAAGAAAACTGAGTATTTTTCAAAGTCGAATTAAAAGTGAACAAGCCGTGAAGATATGTAATGCTAAGCATTCCATTATACAGGGTTATTCACGGAAGTGGCCTATTAAAAGTTTATGGAGAACCAATAATTTTAAAAATCTGATATTTTGCATTTGGGAGTTTTTAAGTATGGCCAATAGATTAAAAATATTTTCGTTTGGACTTTTGAATATTTAAAAATATTTACCCCCGCTTCCCTGCGGGGTGGAGTTAGAGAAATTTTATTATAAAATTCAATTTCAGCAACCTTAAAAACCCCTATATAGCAATTTTCAAATTTTTGTAAAAAAAATGTATTTTTCCCCATTGCCACACCCCAATGTTCACCAAAAGCGAGAACTTTTGGTAACACACATGTATGCCAAATTTCTCAGCTTAAAGCGTTCTTAAGTTATCGTACCCAGACAGACCGATCGATCGAGCGAAATTTTTTTTTGCTTGAAATTGATTTATGTATTATTTACAGTAAATGGCATTTTTCCAAATACTTAAAAAAAAATAATTTTCAAAAAAAAAGTAAAAAAATAACATTTTAAAACAAAAAGATTTTTTTATTGAAAAAAAGAAAAAAATTGAAAAAAAAATAAAAGATTAAAAAAAAAACTTTTTCAAAATATTTCAATTTTTTTCTTCTTTTCGCGAAAAACAAAAAAAAAGAAAAATATTGAAAATTATAGTTTAACCCCCATAACTTTTTGTTTTTGGGGGATTACTTTCAAAATTGGTAGAATTGATCCTAATAAAAGTAATTTTTCGTAAAAAAGTTACGTTAATCGAAATTTTCTTTCAACTTTTTTCGATTTTTTTAAAAGTTTAACCCCCCATAACTTTTTTGTTTTTGGGGGGATTACTTTCAAAAACAATAGGGATCTTCTCCTCACAGAACTTGATTTACGGCTTATTCGTTCTTGAGTTTTCGTCTCCACAAAAATCGTGACATCAGACGGACATTTAAAAAAAAAGTTGCTTATTTTTCTACGAAACAAATTTATATCCAAGAATTTTTTGTCTAGGACGATTTTTAAAATTTTTTGAAAATTCAAAACTACCGTATATTATTCTAGCGCAGGCGCTGTGAATAATATAATAACATCGAACCGTGTTTTTTTTACTAAAAAGCTATTATATTTTGCCCTGTATTTCAAAACATGAAAATATGAACATCGATAAAAAAATATCCGTATTAGCTACATTGGTCTACCTTTATTTACTTTTTTAACTGTATTTTTTTTTTCGGGCCAGATAAGATGGATTGAACTGAAAAATTGAAATATCTCTCTGAAAGCAATTTTATATAAAGCCTTAGAAATATTTTGTGCTCGACTATAATCGACGGAGAAGTAGTAGAAAGCAGATAAGATAAAAACTTCCCTGCTAAATCGCAGAGGATCAAAATGACACGGTTCTTATTATACTCTTTACAGCGCAAAAGCGCTAGAAAAGTACAGTGCGTGCATTAAGTCTGGAATCACCCGATTAACTTTTCAGTTATATGTCTTTAAAAAAAACCCTTGGACAGGTCGATTTTTATTTTTAATAATGGGTGACTATTTGAAAAAAAAAATTGGAATAGGAATTATTTGTGCTCGACTATAATCGACGGAGAAGTAGTAGAAAGCAGATCAGATAAAAACTTCCCTGCTAAATCGCAGAGGATCAGAATGACACGGTTTTTATTATACCTTTACAGCGCGAAGGCGCTAGAAGAGTACAGTGCGTGCATTGAGTCTGGAATCGCCCAATTAACTTTTCAGTTATAAGTCTTTTAAAAAAACGCTCGGAAAGGTCGATTTTTATTTTTAAAAGTGGGTGACTATTTGAAAAAAAAAATGGAATAGGAATATTTTGTGCTCGACTATAATCGACGAAGTAGTAGAAAGCAGATAAGATAAAAACTTCCCTGCTAAATCGCAGAGGATCAAAATGACACGGTTCTTATTACACCTTTACAGCGCGAAAGCGCTAGAAGAGTACAGTGAGTCTGGAATCGCCCAATTAACTTTTCAGTTATAAGTCTTTTAAAAAAACACTCGGACAGGTCGATTTTTATTTTTAAAAGTGGGTGACTATTTGAAAAAAAAATTGGAATAAGTGGGTGCAAGGAGGTGACAATTGTGATAACATTTGGTGTAAACCAAGATTTGCAAAATTACAAATAAAAATCGACCTGTCTGATCATTTGTTTTAACTTCCCAGTTACAAGTTAAAGAAAAAAATGTTTTTTCAAATAGCCTCCCACTTTTTTATGTCCTTTGCCAAATTAGGCTTTATCATACATCTTTAGAAAGCTTATTAAATAACCTTTCCAGCGATGTGTCACAAGAGGTAGGTTGCTATTTGAAAAAAAAAGTTGTGATGAGAGGTTGCAAGGGAGTGAAAATTTTTTTACACCAAAATTTGCAAAGTTAAAAATAAAAATCGGCCCGTTTGAGCGTTTTCTTAAAAGACTTATAACTGAAAAGTTAATTGGGTGATTCCAGACTTAATGTACGCACTGTATAATATGGTTGTTTTTGCCTCCGAGAGGTCTCGAATCCCATCCCCTGCTACCCAGCAACACCAATGTAAACTAGTATTTTTATTACACTAGTCTACATGGGTTTTATGCGCAACTTTATTTTAATGTTTTTTTACATATTTTTTGATGCTGAATTCAAATCCGTCAAGAGAGAGAGAGAGAGAGAGAGAGAGAGAGAGAGAGAGAGAGAGAGAGAGAGAGAGAGAGAGAGAGAGAGAGAGAGAGAGAGAGAGAGAGAGAGAGAGATGTAAATAAAAAAACATGTAAATAAAGTTGTGCATAAAAAAAGTTGAAATTTGTAAACTAGTGTTATTAGTGTCGGAAAAAAACAACTTTGAGGTCCACACTCGGTACTCTCTAAAAAGTCCAAACCACCTTTAGAAAAAACATGGTAAAAACAATGTTTTTTTTCACTTAGAAAATGACTAGCCAGAAAAGTCCAAAAAAAGTCCAAAAGAATGATTCAGTCACTGCGCATGCCTTCAGGCAAGATTGAGGCCATTTTCGTGCCATCAAATTGTTTAGAACATGTTCTATTTTTCGGCGATTTTCACGCAAGTTTTATGGTTATTTTCGTGGTACCAACCTGGAAAAAAAGTTACCAAATCGATTTAATTTTACTGTTAATAATTATGGTTATTAATAATAGGTCGGTCTGTCTAACTAAAAAACTTCCTTAAAAAAGCAAATGCTAGGTTATGTTTTTGTCAACAAACGCAGAGACAAATCAAAATTGTCTGGTTGGCAGCACTGTTTACCTTGCAATATATAGCACCAAACTTGCGTACAACTTGCTCCGTGAAAAGGCAAATTAATGTCCAATTGTCCTCATGCTATATCTGGCAGCAAACTTGCATAGCATCAAACTTGCGTACAAATTGCTCCGTGTAAAGTGGTCTTTAGAACATGTTCTATTTTTCGGCGATTTTTACGCAAATTTTATGGTTATTTTCGTGGTACCAACCTGGAAAAAAAGTTACCAAATCGATTTCATTTTACTAATATAGTGGCAACTGCACATGTTAATAATTATTATTATTAATAATAGGTCGGTCTGTCTAACCAAAAAACTTCCTTAAAAAAGCAAATGCTAGGTTATGTTTTTGTCAACAAACGCAGAGACAAATCAAAATTGTCTGGTTGGCAGCACTGTTTACCTTGCAATATATAGCACCAAACTTGCGTACAACTTGCTCCGTGAAAAGGCAAATCAGTGTCCAATTGTCCTCATGCTATATTTGGCAGCAAACTTGCATAGCATCAAACTTGCGTACAAATTGCTCCGTGTAAAGTGGTCTTTGGATCCGTAACAACTCCAGCATAGATATTCCGATTTATACGTTCAAAACGTACAAAAAATCAAATTAAAAAGAAGCGCCAGATAGATTTTTTTTATTTTCACCCAAAATGTTCCTAGGGGCATGCCTAATCGATTCATAAAAAAAATTTTGGTTTGTCGAAAAATTAATACGCTAAAAACCTATAGCCCTGATAACACACTTAATCCTAAGAAGGTTTTTTAATCGTTCCCATGTAAAGGTTCTTAGCATAATGCTGTAAACATTCTAAGCATGTTCTTAAAATAAATAAATATTCTTAAAATATTCTAATGGGAATATTTTTAGAATAACGCTATAGTGCACATGCTAAGCATGATTAGAGTATTTTGCTAAGAATATTCCCAAATACATATTCTTAAAATATTCTAATGAGAATGTTTTTAGAATAGTAATATGGCGTCTTTATTATTTTAATTTTATTAGGTTAGAATTACAAATATTCTTAAAATTGATGTTAAATACATAAGTTTTACCCCCATAAGTAGTAGAAATAGATGTATTTTTAGACATAACGTGATTTTATATAGTTTTAGACAAAAAATTAAAATTAATATTTTTTGAAATGATAATTATTTGCTATTTTTTTCTCTAAACATTGGATTTTTGTGTGGCGTATGATTTTTATGTCTGGTAGAAAGTTAGCTTTCACAGTAAACTGCATATCGCATATGAATCTTACCTTATGGATGCTATATCTATGCTATACTTTAATTATTAGGTTTATCAAAAAGATGTAAAAATTTTCGCCATGTCCAAATTTATGATGTCACTCCATAAAAAGGATCGAGAATTATAAAATATATTGGAAAGAAAGAGAAAACCTACATTAATGTAGAATTCTGAAACGCCAACCTCATTTGTTTGCGCATGCGCAATATTCAATATTATTACTTAAATGCATCAAATAAGAATATTTTAAGAAACATGCTAAGAATATTCTTAAAATTCATGTACCTACTTCTAAGAAAATTCTTAACATGCTTCTTAAAACATTCTTATTTGATACAGAGGCTTATAAGAAGCTTCTTAGGAACTCCCAGCACGATTAAAACGGTATCCTTTGCATTTCTTTAATCGTTCTTAGAATAACCTGAGCAAAATAGATATGCTTCTAAGAAGCCTGCTCTCCTTCCGGATATTTATTTTAAGAATCTTCTTAGAAGGTTTTTGTGCTATCAGGGATTGTGTTTAGTTGGAACTGTAATGTGTTACTGCGTTTCTTCCTATTATAGTTTAAAAGTTTCATTGTTAGGTGAAGAATCTACTATTCGGTTTAAATCCTTAGGGTATCGTTTTACACATCAGATTCTTTCAAATTATGCTTTTATATCCCGAACGTCAGTCTTCTTTTTTATTTTTCATACGTTTTTTTTTGCCATTTCCACTGGGGCAGTTTCGATATTGCTTTTCTCGATCTGAAATAGGCCTTTGGGCATTATCAGACAAAAGTGTTCAATGCAGGAACTGCATATATGCATAGGTACATTGACTGTATAATTAACACAGGGTTCTTTTTGGTTTAGCACCTCTATTTTTTTATATAAATAACACTGCTTAACACACGAAAATTTTCCGACACCATTTTAGTTGCATCTGGCTATATTTGATGCGCTAATTTCGGAACCCCTTTTCGATCAGCTCTTTTTTTTGAGATATAACGCACAGTGGTTTTTTTTACCTATAGTTGTAGTAAAAAAAATAATTAAGGTTCAAATAGTTTTGTTTTTGCGGTGGATTGGTTCTTTATTATTAGGGCTCTAAGCCAAAAAAAAACGGAATTCAAATATATTTATTCGTTTGTTTTTTATAGGCTTCTAAATTTAAAAAATTACATTTTTTTGTAATTTTTCGCTATATTTTCATGAAAATTATTTATAAATACTAAAGATATGGCTCTGATTTTTATAGGCAACACTAACATTTGATTTGTAAAAATAAAAAAAGTTTTAGATTGAATCCAGTAAGGCAAGACAATGTTTGGCCAAAGAACCAATGTTTGCTGGGCAGCATGACTCCCCTGGGCAGTAAAAAATCTATATTATAGATAACAATATCAGTGGCAGTCAATTTATCAGCATCCTAACAACAAAAATTTGTATTATTTACGGTTTTTATAAACAAATGTTTACCTTGAAAATCAAAAATAATAAACAGATGTTAGATTTAGAATTTGATTTGTTATAGTAATAAATATCGTATATTCATAAATAATTAATATATATTTTTATTACTATAAAATACTAAATATTATTAGTGTTAAAAATCAATTTTATTTACGGCATTAATGTTCCGGTATACCGCGGTAGAATTAAATTTAAAATTTGCAAAAATTGCGAAATAGCTATTTTCCTAACAAGTGTGGAAAGAGACTCTTTTCCGCACCAGATTTCATTTGCTTTAACGACGCGTAGCGGAGTTCAGGTAAGCAATCGAGTGCGGAATTTTCATCTACAGTGAAAAAAATATGTAAAAATTGGTGCCAACGCCAAGTTATGTGAGTTTTTCAGAACATGTTTTCTATAATTTCATATTAAGTTATGCGAAATAAAATGATACTAGCTTCCTTTCTTCTTTAATCCAATAAATGGATTGCCTGCACCTAAAATGCCCTAATAAAGTAAAGGGCAGTAAGTGACATTGGTCAATAGCAGCGTTTTCAAAATATTACATGTGTTACTTACTGCCCTTTACTTTAACAGGGCAGTATAGAGCACTAATATTTTTTTCTCTCCTAAAGTTTATTTTTTTAAGGTATAGTATTTGGACTTTGCCGCTAAATACTCCACAAAGTCCGATTTACACTGAAGCATGTGGCTTGTTTTGAATGTCAACATAACCAAAATTTATAATTTTTGTTTACTTACTTTGTTTTTATGATGTTTTGATGTAAAAAAAGAGAATTGATAAAGCTGTTGCTAAAAACTCTTTTGTATTCCTGTAGAAACAAAATTTGCTTATAAAATCGCTTTTATTCCAATAATTTAGAGGAATAAACCATTGTTTTGTTCTCGTTAATGGCACGTCAACGTTTTAAGGTTGTGTAAATTGGGCCTAGTCATTTCGCTTACGAGGCATGCGTATCTTACGTTGCTATGGTAATTTCGAGATTGTTTACAAGCGGGAAGGTTTAAAATAACTATACCTTAAAAAAAAATAACTATAGTAGGAGACAATTTTATAAACAATTGATAACTGTCACTTAATTTTCCCCGAATTTCTAAGACATGACATTGCTTATAATTTCTATTGGACAAAATATAACAATATTTTACTATTTGATAAAAAATAAACATGGCAAATATTATTAATTACCTAATTATAATAGAATATAACCCAATAATATTATTTAAATAACAAAATTAACCCTAGTAACAAGTACTCGACAAAGTTCTTTGTAAAGAATTGGACAATTCTTGAGCAAGAGAATTAATCAAGATTCTGTATCCAGATTTGGGCAAGACTTTGGCAAGATTCTGGAAGAAGAGCGTTTAGCAATATTGTCAATTCTGTAGCAAGCAATTTGACAAGATTCATGGATAAGAATCTTGACCTACTCTAACAAGTACGATTTGATCAGGATAGAGATCGCTTTTCGATTTCTTGTTAATTTTTCTTGCTACAGTCTTGCTACAGTCTTGCTCAAGACTTGTCCAAGAATCTTAACGAAGTATTTGCAGAAATTCTTTGACAATTCTTGAGCAAGAATCTGTCGATAGCATCTTGCGCCAGAATTGTCAACATCTGGATGCAGTTACTTGATCAAGAATCTTGAGCCAGACTTGCTTAAGACTTTACAAAAATTGTTACTAGGGAGTGTGCTAATAGTGAAAAAAATAATATAATATACGACGGTAGACTATTATAGACTATTATAGCAGTCTTAAATTCCTCGATGCATCTCGGAATATAATATAATAATACTCAGCTCAGCTATAAAAAACGTCTTCTCTACTTTTGTATATAATTACTATTAACTAAGTGGACCAAACCATAATCAGGAATAAAATATAAGAGCTTTATAATCTCTGATGGAAGTCAACTGCAAATCTATTTAGAAACGATTACGGGCACTAAAAGCTCGAGCAAGTGGAACAGATCTGTGACACGAAGTGGAAAGGGAATTTACCGTGAAATGGGGTTAATACAGACTTAAATATTTGGTTGGAAGTGAACATACCGAGACAAAAATATAAAAGTAAAAAGGTTTAATTATCCAGTTATTAGCTAACCAAAAAATGCGACTTTTTAAGATTTTTTTTTGATTCCTATTTTCAATCTATATTTTAAACAGCAAAGAAGTCTAAAACAATAAAACATATATAGGAGATTCATATGGAGAACTTTATAAGCTTTAAAATAATATTCCACAGGACCTGCCTTTCAATTTAAAAGAAGGGCTCCATTCCCCCTGCCACAACTCAAAAATAGTGGATGGTAACAGAACACTCCTGTTAGTTTTTCACCGGGTAATTTGAGTAAGGGGTGTCTGCTATCTTGAATTTTAGGGGTGAGTGCTGTTAACTCGTTAAATATGCATCTTACGAAAAAAAAAATGCATTTTACCAATTTTGTTGTGAAGCAACTTTCCAATAATTTTTGTAAAAATTATTTTTGTACGGTTACAGAGATCACAACTCGTCTTTCAGCGCCCATTGTAAGCGTACCAAAATACATATGAAAATTCATAATATATAAAACTTATAGAGAATTTCAAGAGCTACTAGTTTGCTCATAAGCATCCTCCGATAAATAATTTGGCAGAAACATAAAAAAAAAAACAATTTCACCCCCAACCTGGCCACATTTGCATACTTATAACTCGTTTGTTATTAATATAATAAACAAAATATTGAAACAGAAATTGTTGGACATTTTATCCTTAACAAAGTTGGTAATATATATATTTATATTAGGATGTATATTTAGCGAGATAACCGCACTTACCCCTAAAATTCAAGATAGTGGACACTCCTTACGCAAATCACCCGGTGAAAAACTAACAAGAGTGTACTGTTACCATCCAATACTACCCTTTAAAATTTAAGCCCGGGTAAATATCTTGCAATTTCAGCATGGAATCCCTCGTTATTTGACTGGACTATAAGTCGAGTTGCTTATTTAGGTAGGTACGTGTTAAAGATTTAAAGTCGATATCTCAACTTGTTCAAAGTTGAGAGGAAGAGGGTGAACTGTATAACGACGTATTTTTAGTCATTTAAGCAAATATTAGAAAACTACAGTAACATTTATGATTTCAACTCTCAACTTTAATTAAAGTTGTCTTTATAAACAACTTTTTAAAATATTTTAATTTAAAAGTTTTGACATCGAGTTCTGAAACCTGATATAAAATCTTAATAAATTTAAAATTTTAGGTTTAAACGCCTGCTAGACTATGTCTGCGAGCTAAAATTTTTAGGCATCTAAAAAGTCACGCATATCCAAACATTTTTAAATGTTAATTAACATTTAATATTTTAAAAGTTAATAACACAAAAATAATATTTTTATAATATCTAATATTTTTATAAAACCTTTTAATTAAGAATTTATGATAGCTAAAAGGCATTAGATAGTAGAGCTTTGTTATTTTTTCACTCAAACTTAGAAAAATCAAACATTGATTTTTTTGAGCACTTTTTTATGATCGAGGACATAATATCATATTATGATATGAAACTATACACGGTTTGCCGTTATTAACTTATAGTTGGATTTAAAAAAACACTCAGTTTTCTTGTATAATTTTTTGTTTATAATGTAATACTCGATAAAACCAAAAGTTAAATAATATTATCGGACTAAACGTTTGTTGTAATCGCAAAAAAGGGACACGTCACCTCCATAACTTTTTAATAAAGTCCATTTGAACAAAAGCTACATTCTTTTACTTATTAATTGAAAGGAAAAGACGGTTTAATATAAAATAATAAAAAAATTAAAAAAAAACTAAAATAAATTTCGAATTTTTTTAAAAATTAAAATATATTTATGTTTTTTTTTTTAAATTAGATTAAACAGTGCTTTGTTTTCAATTAATGAACAAGAAAATGTAATGTTTGTTTTTTTGCGATTAAAAAACGTTTCGCCCGATAGATTATTTGATATTTGGTTTTAAATTAATATTCACATTATAAAAAATTGTACAAGAAAACTGAGTGTTTTCCAAATTTGGTTCGCCCTGATTCACTTTTAGTTTGACCTAATTCAAACTAAAAGTGAATAAGGGCGAACCGTGCATAGTTTCTACCTGTAGCTATTCAGAAAGAAATTGTAGATATTTTAATGCGGAACATTCGTTTCAATAGTGATTCAGTAATAAATAAAGGGTATAAAAGAAATACCGAGAAATACTTTTCTAAAACAAACAACAAACCTTTACTTAACATACCCGCATCGTATAATAAACTGAAATAAATTTTAGTATAATGGACACAACCGAGCTAAGAACGTAATATCAGATACTTAAAAATAATTACTTACATTCGAAGCGCCACTTCCAAGAGTTTCGACATAAAAACTATGATTTTTTTGATTTTCAGTAAGATTTCTGAAAAATCTTCAAAATCTTGTAGAAATTTACCGAGATTTTCGAGCTTTTTGCTATTAAAAAACGTTCACTTTCGGGTTTAGACCGTGTTAATGGATTTTCACTTTCTGACCTTACGTCTCTTACTTAGAGACATCTTCAGGCTATGATTTTTTAGATTTTTGAAAGACTTCCGAAAATTTCTACAAAGACTTTCGATATTGGTTCAATCTTCGGAAATAGCTATTTTCCTTACGCATGCGTTAGGAACAATACTTTTCCTACGAGCAGGTTTACAATAAAATATACTATTTTATCACATACATCGAAATAAATCTTATTTTTATAATTTTTCAATAAGAAAATTAATTAACAGGTAAAAAATTTAAACATTTTTATAATATCATGAATAAATATAACAAGAATAACACTTACGAATTAAGAAATTAAATAATATTTATGCGTGCGGAAAAGGCTTTCTTTCGACACCCATATGCGTGCGGAAAGAGTGGTCTTTCCGCATGCTCGTACGAAATAGCTATTTTCCTAACAAGTGCGTAAAAGAGCACGCCTTTATTGCATTTGCCTGAACGACGCGTAGCGGAGTTAAAGTAAAATATACTTTTTATAAATAAATCTTATTTTTATATTTTTTCAATAAGAAAAAAAATTAACAGTTAAGAAATTTGAACATTTTTATATAATATTATTATGAATAAATATAAAATGAATAACACTACACAACGCAATGAACAACGCAACTGCGGAAAACGCCTTCTTTCCACACGCATATTGTTATGTGACGTCAAAGGGTCCCATTCGGTGATATGGGATTGCCTCCGTAACATCGCCTTTATGATATTAATTAAGTGGACTGCGAATAGGTATAAATGAATAAAAAGAATATTTAAGACAAAACGACAGTTCCAATAATATATATGGTAATCTTACCTTAGTTACAGCATTCAGCACGACAGGTCATGACCGCCATTTCTTCACAGGAGACACCACATAATTGGAAACTGTTGTACGCGAATAAAAGTTTGTTTGACCAGTGTAGGTATACACTACTAATTATTTAAAATACATATGTGTATATGGAACTTATTTCTATAATTTGCAGCCGTAAATATGGTAAATTCTAACGCATGCCCGGCGTGTGGTATATCCGTCAGCTGATTTTGAGTATATTTTTATTGACACGCATCGATCGTTCTCGAGTGTCAAATTGCTACTGTTCGGAGGGCAACCTACCCGAACTCACGCGCAGAAAAGCTAGGAGGTTTTCAGCGCGTTACTTACAAAAATACAATTAATTTAAAATAAAATATTATTTTTAAATTATAACTAAGTAAAGAAATTAAATGAAATTATGTATAATAAAACCCAAATTAAAAATAAATACAAACACAGAAATGTGGTGGTAACACATATGCATGCGGAAAGAGACAGAATTATTGCAATTAAGATTTGCAATTTTGGCGGAGGCGCCACAATGTACAAAATACCTGGTGACCCCAAAAAAGCACTCATCACGATTGCACTTCTTTTTTTCTCAAAAGTTGGTTCTAGGTTGTTTACTAATTAATTTAAGGTCAAAACTAAAATGATTATTAAAATAATCATTATCGTGAGCTACAGTTCATTTTTCGCACAAAGTGCTCTAGGTCTCTTGGGAATCGATTTTGGACATAAGTTCACATGAACTTTTTTCCATATTTTTACCACCAAACCTATTTTTGTAATATTTCGTATTTTTTACTGAAAGAAAAGAGAAAATATAAACGACTTTTCAAAAAATAACATAATAAGGGATAAAACAAACTTCATGCCCGTAGTAAATACAATTTTTTTTGTTCGACAGATACATGTGGCTAAAGGCCTATTATAGAGCCCTTATGTAATTAATAGGTATCATGATTCTATTATAAAATTTAATCAGAATTTAATTTTAACTATGTACATTCAATGGAAACTATTCTGTTTTCAAAATTATGGATATACAGGGTTATTCAGAAATAAGTTCGAAAAATTTAAGAGTTGATTGTACGTTAAAAAATATGAAAAAGAGTTTTTAAAATTGTAATAAAAATAAGGTTTTTAATTAATAACTCTTGTACCCTTTAAGCTAGAGCTTTTGCATGTATACTAGTATTAATAAGGGCAATAAGTTTATGTTAATTTATTTTTGAGAATTTATCCAGAGGCGTGCCTAGACGGAAAAAGATATGTGAGGTTTAATAATAATAATAATAATAATAACTTTAGTTTAAATAGGCAAGCCTAGGAGTAACCGTTTTCAAAAAAAATGCAATTAAGAGGAAGTAACATTTTGTGCCACTAAAAATGTTACTTTTTAAAAGGCTATAACTCCTGGGTGTTTTGGTAAAGAATATTTTTTTACTTAGTTTTAAGTGAAAAATCGCCCTGCAGTTAGCTACGGGCCGAGGACTCCCTGAGTAACCTATGAATCCCCGACTAAAAACAAAAACTTATCGCCTCCAAAAATCCCTGCCAAAAATCCAAAAAATTTAATTACTAAAAAAAAGCCCCTACTAGCTCAGTGTATGGGTTCTTGTCAGGGACCCACCCACGGTGGATATAGTTCACCTTTTTTTAAACAAAGTAACATGGGCGCCACTCCTTCTTAATAAAGGGTATATACTATTTTTTAGAAAGAGAAATAATTAATAGTACCTGAAATTGTAAAATAAATAAAGAATTGAAATAAATTTAATACAAATATTGTGAACTAAGAAAAACATAGAAGTAAAATTACAAAAGTCTATTTATCCCATCCTAATTATAAAAAAAATACATAAAATGTGACTAAATCCAATAAGGCATATAGCAAAATGTTACTAAATCAACTATACGCTATAAACATTTTATACCAGGCATTTGCAACAAGATTCCCCCCATAAAATTATCAAAAACTAATCAAAAAAATAAAAACCAGAATACCCTTAATATTATAATCAAATTGTGGTATCTTTTAGTGTCGGTAGCTCCAAAAAATCCTCGACGAACACGTGCAATCCAAATCCAAAAGCATGTATAAAATATATCTCAAAATCCCAAAAATATGCACACTGGTAACCCATGAAATGATGTCCCATATATTCTCAGATTTATTTTGGGGTTTCTGTAAAACATAGAACCTTGTAATTTTAACCCAGCGATATGTTCGGCTTATAAAAATAAAGGTTTTGGATTTAATCCAGTGACTGAGATTTTATCCCTGTGGGGGTTATCGAAAAAAAGAAACAAAAATATTGAAGTATTTTATTCATTTTTAGAGTAACACAAAAAATAAAATTTATTATGAAAAAACAAAACGAAAAATAAAAAAAAACGTTTTCTCCTTGCTTTGACATTAAAATAACATTAAATAAGCAATTAATAATTCAAAATATTGTTGTTCTGCTTTCAATAAATACTGGACTTAATCTAAAACTTTTTAAATTTTTACGAACCTCACTTGTACATAGGTGTGTTAGTGTTTTTTATAAAAATCAGAGCCATACCTTTAGTATCTATAAAAAATGTTCATGAAAATATAGCGAAAAAATGCGAAAAAATCTCATTTTTTAAATTTAGAAGTCTATAAAAAACAAACATAAACATTTTAAATCCGGTTTTTACGGCTTAGAGCCCTATTAATAACGAAACCAATCCACGGCAAAAAAAAATCATCAAACCGTTTTTTTACTACAACTATAGGCAAAAAAACACTGTGCGCTATATCTAAAAAAAAAAACGAGCCGAGAGAGAAAAACGAAGCAAGGTTTCGAAAACAGCGCATCAAGTAAGTCTAGAATCAACTAAAATTAAGTCGGCAGATTTTTGAGTGTACGGCAGTGTTATAAATATTTTTAGGAAAAAAATATTCATATTTTTGTTTCCCCTGTAAAATAAAGATTACGGTCCTTATGTATATCGCACTCTTTATGTATTGCTGTCAGGGCCGGACTGGAACGGCCGGCAGGCCAGCAAATGCCGACAAAACCAACCTAAAAATGCTATATTAAGGCGTTAGTTTTTTATATTATGGGACAAAATTTGTATAATGTGAGGCCTGCAGACTATCTGGCCGACACGTCGCGGCAGGGCCGAATTGTTCCATTCCGACCCTGCATAGAGTTGATATTGATTTATGCTTTCACCAAAAACTTGTTGACTTAAGGATCAAACATAATGATAGCCTGGGAATAAAGGAGTGCATCCTAACACAAATAAGGACTATACAATATATTGTTGTATACGATATATCGTTACAACAATATCTACCTACCATCCCACTAAACCCGTGGGGTTGCAGATATCCTAAATAATTCTTAAAAAGGGTTGCATTGTTACTTTTCAGCGCAACCAGTATTCAAATTTTATAAAACGTTTTTCTGTGATAACAATGTATAAAAAAAGGCCACATTGTGATTTCTCAACGCAACTACCATGAAACTTTTATATGTTATATGAGGGGATCCCTATTGTTTTTGAAAGGGATCCCCCTAAAAACAAAAAATGGGGGTTAAATTTTTTTAATTCTTTTTTTCAATTTTTTTTTATTTTTTGCAAAAAGAAAATTAAAAAAAAAATGAAATAAACTTTTTTTTTTAATTTTTTTTTTGGATTTTTTTTTTGAATTTTTCTTTCGTTTTGTTAAAATTTTTTCGTTTTTCGCAAAATGAAAATAAAAAAAATGTTTGATTTTTTTAAAGATTTTGTTGAATATACCGTTTACTGTGAATAACGGAATGCATTACATAATATGCAAGATATTATCTTCACGGCTTGTTTAATATTTACAATTATGGCGAAGGCGCTATCATTGATATTGATATGGTATTTTTTGAGTTCAAACAATATTAGGTATAGACAGGAGATTCTGGAGGATTCTGAAAAAAGGGATTTCTTAATATTAGTTAAAAAGACTATATTGTTATTAACAGGCGAATAACAAAGTAGGCACCGTCTGACCTGCAAATTACATGCGTGTACCTCAAAATCAAAAACGTTAAAAAAATACAAAAAAGTTAATATACATACAGGGTTATTCTTTTAAATGGTACACCCCCGTAAGTTTCAAACGGGAAGAGATATTATTTTTAAAGATTTTTTTTCTTGAAAATTGATAAAAATTTTAATATTTTAAAAAAATTAGATAACCAAAATTAGACACCCTGAGAACCAAATGTATAACCCCATCAACAATCTTGTGCATTGAAAGAGATATCGAGACGGAGCAGCGTTCCAGATTTCCGGAGAAGACTATCTGGGAAAGAATTTTCGAACTTAACACACACACACACATTCTATGTTACTTTTTTTCTATTTAATTAAAATTGTGCATCACATGACCTACGATGCCATTTAAAATTTTGTCTGGTACCGGCTAAGCGATTAAAATTTTAAAAAATATTTTAAATCATAGTTTTTGTTGTGTGCACGTTCCAAATTTACAGCGTGTTTTTTAAGAATAGTTTTTAAGTTTAACATACAGGGCTCATCGTATGATTTTTTGTTTTGGTTTGAAATTAAATATAATATAAACACGTCCCATAGGCACAACTACAAGTAAATTTGAGGACCTCGCCTCTAAAAAAATAAAATAAAATAATAATAACAAACGTAGAATTATTGCGAATTATTGCTAGTGTATTAAGAAGGGGACTTGCTGGTACATTAATACTAAAAACTTTTCGCAAAAAAATGAACCGACTTCTGTCTCTAAAAATAATACTTAAATCGGTGCCAATTTCACTATTCATCGACTTAAGTATTTTTTATTTTTTACTTTTTAGAGACAGAAGTCGGTTCATTTTTTTGCGAAAAGTTTTTATTTTTCACTTTTTAGAGACACAGAATTTGTAGATTTGTAACGTCATCTAAGCTAAATTATAGTTGTCCTTCCATCTCAGCAAGCTGCTGACGTTACAACGCACTATTAGTGCATTGTGAAGTCATTATCTTAAAGATAAATTTCTTAAAAACAAAAGTAATACTTTTATTTCAGCGCCCAAGAGTCCAACCAACCATATTTTAAACGAAATACTAAAGAAAATCTTGTTAAATAACACCTTATGGTGTTATCCGATATTTCTCTAAATATTTGGTTTGGACTTTTTGGTAGTAGAACCGTTTTTAAGTGAAATAGCGTTAAAATGATTAGATTTATCTTAATTATCCGGCTTACCCGGCATTATCCGAGCGTCAAGTTGAAACGGAACCACCTCATTAATGCCCTCTTTAAGTTGCAAAAAGTTTCATCAAATTCCATTTCTTCGTTCCAAAGTAATGCTGGAACAAAAAAAAAACAGTCTCACGTCAAATTGATAAATTCCTCATTTTTGGAAGTCTGTTAAAAAGTAAAACAAATTGGTTTATTGGAACTAAGTAAAATAAATATCCCATAAAATTTCTCAAATAAAATGCTAAAATTAACTCAAGACATTGTATAAAATACGTTGCAAACTACAACTTGTAGTATACAGCCTTATAGAGGGAATTTCTAATATGTACATACAAAACGACGCTTGACGTCCTTGCCAAGCTTCACGTGACGCCTATCCAGATGCTGGTTACCATAGCAACGTAACGACGAATAGATTGGGCCACTTGATTTACAGAACGCAAAAATAATGAACATGTGGCCAGGTTATGGTACCGATAGGAAGGTTTTAGAAAATGTGTACTCACACAAGAAGAGGGTCTTGGTTTTATGTCGTTTAAGGTGTGTTGTTTTAAGGGTATTTGAAATGTAGCTCAAAGCTCTCAGAGCTTACGTCTCTACCCATTTTATTCCTTTTTTAAAAAAGAAAGAACTATGCTCCAAACGCACTGAGGTTCAACTCAAAAACGTCCCTCAAGCGAATTCAATTTTTTTTTACCATATCGTCGTATGAGAACAACAAGGTTTCAACTGTATAAATTAGAAATTTGAGTTATGATCAGTCAAAACTTTAAAATTATGAAACTTACCTTAAATTTCAGAATTGAATGGTGCATTATGCTAGAATGGGCTTATATTAGGATAAATTAGTACCTATAATACACATTGATATTTTAAATATTAGCTAAAATAAATAATCAGTTGGAACTTTGATAACCCAAAAATCTATGAAAAGTAGTAGTACAACAGTGTTCTAACTGAGTTAGAACCGTTTTGCATTAAATTCACATGTTTTTTGGCTGTTTATTTTAATAGTTTGTACATAAATGGAATATTTTGCATAGATTATTATTAATCATTATTAAAATTAATAATTAATATTTGTTCCGCACAAGTATTCCTCATCAACCTCCATAATTTTGGTAAAAATGACAGGCCAAACTTTTTATGCATTAGTGATATCGATGTGATTTTCATTAACGGAGTACCTGATTTGTAAGTAAGAAATTCAAATTAAACTTTATTATCAGTTAGAACCTCGTTGCACTAAAAAATCTCAAAAAATGCAGATAGAACTTGGTTGTATTGTAAATAAAATGTAATAATAATATTTTTATTTTTTAAGTACAGAAAAAAGGTAGTAAAAAGCTGTATTCAAAAATGCAAAAAAGTGAAAACCTGAAAAAATGTTAGTTGAAACCTTGTTGTTCTGATACGACGACATGCTATATCCCAGTACTGGATGAGTTTCAGTCCATGGACACCCCCTAAAATTGGGTTGTTTTCAATCCGATCTAAGCAATTTTTTATAGCTTACATTTCTTAACAATTCCTACCAAATGGTATACAAAATTATTTTGTTGCACTTGCGGTTTCGTCGGAAACTAAGCTATTTTTTTACGTTTTTTTATTTTTTACTTTCCCCAAGCTGTAGATAATTTTGGAGACTTGCGTTAGTAAAAATATTTCGAAAGATTTTTATTGCTTTTTTTTACGTTTCTGGATGTTTTATATCTGTGACAACAATAAATCAAGTACGCTTCGTGCTAAATACTTCAAGTTTGGACCATAGCTTTATTATCCAAAGTTCTAAACTGGAATTGTTTTTGGTAAAGCTCGGATGAGGGTAAAATGGGGTAAAAACAATTTTTTTCAAAAACATTTTTTTTCAATTTATTTTTCGTTTTACGAAAAAAGAAAATTTTTTTGAAAAATATGTTTATTTTTGTAAAACAATTTTTTTTTCCTTTATTTTTTGTTTGTTTTTAATTTAAATGAACCTAGGCCTATAGGGGAAAGTATTATTTTGTTGGCAGCAGTGTTTTCTATTAACATTAATAAGATTTATTTTTATATAAATAAAAAATAATTTATTGACCATAGTAAAGACCATATTAAAATGAATAATATTTGACATAAACATCAAAATTGACAATTTTTAGTTCCCCAGTTTAAACAAAACAATTTTAAGTGCCCCACTTTTTTCCGAAAGAAGTGTACCTACTACAGTAGCGCCTCCGCCAAAATTGTAAATAACACAGGCCCACAAAAAAAACTTGACTATTACTAAATTTTTTACGTATTTTTGGGTGCTGAAAACGAATTTGACCATGAAGAAGCTCCCCCAAATGACTTTGTTAACTTCTTATGTAAAAGTGGTTTTATCAGTCAAATCTGAGTGAAAGCACTATTTCATAAGAAGTGAACAAAGTCATTTGGGGGTCAGCAAGCTTCTTCATGGTCAAATCCGTTTCCAGCACCCAAAAATACGTAAAAAATAAACAATGGTTCGGCATGCCGACATAGCGACGGCGGGCCGCCGTCGGCAATTGGCGGTCGTCCCGCCAATAGGAGACAAGTGCCTACGGTCAAACAATGATCATTTGCCGATCATATTGCCAACCACTTACCGACCATTTTAAGATCACCAAACGATGATAATTTGCCGCTCTTTGGCCGATCATATTGCCAAGTTGGCAATGCCAACCATTTTAAGATCATCAAATGATGATCATTTGTCGCTCTTTTTCCGAGCATTTTGCCAACCATTTTAAGATCAAATATTGCAAATTGCAACTTGCAATCTATAGATTGCAACCAAGATGTCTGGAGGAACTTAGTTCCAAGCCTCAAGACATCTTGATTGCAACATAGACATTTTGCACTACTCTAGTACAGAATTTTCCATAATCAATGAGAAAATTCCTATTGACTTTTGCAATGATCATTGAAACGAATTGATCCTTAAGGACACCCAGATAGCACAAAGTGATACTATGGACGTCCAATGGACGTATGTTCATGGACGGCTGTATGTCCATTGGATGCTCATTTTTTCTCTATGGACGTCCCAGGGACATCCTGGAACATCCGTTCAGAGTCAAGATGACACAACTGTGGACATCCATAAGGTGTCTGTTCAAACCATCCATCCAGCTATCATAGGAATTGCTTTTTTGCTGGTTTTTGCGACTGTGAAAAACTGTTATTTAACTTGCAATGTTTGTTGTTGTTTGTTTGTTTGCTTAGGGCAAATCTGCCAAAGGCTTTTTCGACCACTTAGAATATACTTAGTAAGCTAAAATTTGGTACACATGCTCGTCTGACAATACAATTTTATATAAAACTTACCCCCCAACCCCCACCCCTAAAATTAAAAAAATCCATTTATTACCCACAAGATAATTTAAAACTAAAATTAGGTTACAAACTCATCCAGTGATAATCAAATTTTAAAATAAATTTTTATATCCCCCCTTACGCGTATAAGGCTAAGTTTACCCTCTCTCTGTTTCACCCACAGAATAAACGTAGAGAGCTGAAATTATGGGCGTAAAATGGACACTGAATGGACGTCCACTGATAGTCGTACAAAGAGACAGCGGGGCGGAAAAGTAATGACAAACAATCATCACATTAAGCATTTGGATTACCACTAAAAAAGGCTAGCTATTCTTCTTTACAGTTTTTTGAGAAAAAGTGTTATTTAGCGTGCTTTTTCACTATCAAATTCGTTTTGAGCGCAGTAATATAACTAGTAATAGTTCTGAAAACAACTATAAACTAAATAAATAAGAAAAATATAGTCTGGTTAAAAGTACCTAAAAGACGTTTTTTTATGCGCCTTTGTAATTAATAGGAAAGAAAATTTTACATTAAAACACAATTAAAATTAAAACAACTATAAAATTAGTAGGTAGTAATTTCTCCTTAGAATTAAAATTCTTTTAAAAAATTAAGGTAAGAAAGAATGTATTCTCTCTACTCTTTTGAGAAAAAGTGGAGTTGTTTATTTTAGTACAAGAGTTTTTATTTTATAACAAAAATTTTCAGACATATTATGTCATAATGTTCGTTATTAAACCCTCAGTCAATCGGTCGACCAAATTATTATTTAATGACCATTACCGTAATCTCCAAAGCATCAAATATCTTGGTAATTATTGATATTACAGTATACTAAAATCATTCCCTCTAAAAGAACGCAAACAATATAAATAAACTGCCCAGTAAAAGAGCTTTCCCATTTTTCACCTCCGCACGTGAAATGGATTTTTTTATTATCAGATTCATTTCAGCAACCCTTTAACTGCCGTGTTATGTATTTTAGACGCACAACGGCACTGTGCGTCAATTTGCAACACAGGTAACGATACATTAAAACACTGTGTAGCTTTTAGATGTACGCCTATATATATATATATATATATATTATTAATTTATACAATGTAGAATCTACATATATGTAGTTTTCAAGCCTTGGCGTTAGGGTTTCCAGTCCCGAAATTCGGGATCCCGAAAGTTCGGGATATCCCGAAGATTTTTGAATCCCGAAATCCCGAAAAAAATCCCGCAAATCCCGAAAAATTAGAATTTATTTATTCAACTCGAATCGGGTTACTCGATATGTAATTGTGATTTGCGTATAATATTTTTTGTTTAGGATGGTGAAAATACACTCCTAAAGAAGGTCATAGTCTATGACTCATAGACCTAACGAAACAATTTCTTGGAAAACGGGTTGAGCATTTTCGAAGAACTGTTTTGAATAACCTACATAATTTCTTTAAATTTTCAGTCGTTGTTGATCCATGGTGTGTGTATATGTGCTAAAAAATAAGTTAATTTTTAAACAAAAATTAATTTTAATTTTGATTTAATTATGTTTATATAAATTAAGAGTATTATCCCTAAATTTTTTCAGAAGTTTTGAAAGAATCTAGAGGTCGCTCATGGCCATTTTTTTAAAAGATATGTTTCTTAAGCTAATAAAAAACATAATTTTAATTTAAAATTTTTAAGTTTATAATTACTTTTATATATATATTTTTTATATGAATTTATATTTTAATGTTGTTTGTTTTTTTTGGTGGTACTACCAACTTGGATGTAACTTTTTATTTAATTTATTTATTTTAACTTTTAAAAAGTATGTTTTTTTAACTTTTTATTTTATTTATTTATTTTAACTTTTAAAAAGTTTGTTCTTTTTTTAACTTTTTATTTAATTTATTTATTTTAACTTTTAAAAAGTTTGTTTTTTTTTTAAATAATAAATATTTTACTGAATATTTGTTTTTTTTTTCGTGATGCACACATACAATTTGTATATAAAAAAAATTTTCTTGCTTTTATTAGTGTTTATTTTATTTTTTATTTTTCTTAATTTAGTAAAATATAAATTTAAATAAAATATGGTTAATACTGGTTATTTTAATAAAAGTTTTTGGTTTAAATTTTATAATTTTATTTATTTAATATAAGATAATTAATTTCTGATGAAATGAAACATTTTAAAATTTCGGGATCGGGATCGGGATCGCGAACTTTTTGAAATTTTCGGGATTTCGGGATTTCGGGATCGGGATCCCGAAACCTGGATTCCCTACTTGGCGTAGTACTTCATGTTCCCGTAATGGCTGATAATTTTACCTTTGTTTGGCCTGGGAAAAAATAATTTTTGTAATATTATTTTAATCATTTTATTGCATTATTTAGTAACTAAGTTGCTATTCAACTTGTTTTGCCTTAAAACATTAATAAATTGACAAACAAGCTTTTTGGCGAAAAAAAAATTACTCCGCCGAAATGGCAAAATTTCATAAAAATCGCGCGACAGTTAAAGTGAAAAAAACCCCAATATACCAATTTTTACGAAAACTACTCCCTGCACCTCAGGGGGTGGATTTAGAAAAATATTATTTTAAGATTTAGTTTTAGCGCCCTCAAAAACCCCAATATGTAAATTTTTAAGAAAACTACCCCCGCCCCTCGGGGGGGGGGGGGAGTTAGAATTTTTTCATTAACATTAAAGGTTAGCAAGGGTAAGCAAAGAAATTTTTGAAATTTTAGCACGAATACAAGGCTTTCCCTAAAATTTGAAAATTTTCAAAATGGAACGCAATATATATACAAAGTAATTCATAAATAATTTCCAGAAATTTAAGAAGTGATTCTACGTTAAAAAATATGAAAAAAAGTTCCTATAAAGGTTGGTCCGGAAATGAGTCCTAAGGGAGCTATTTAAAATTGTAATAAAAATAAGGTTTTTAATTAATAACTCTTGTACCCTTTAAGCTAGAGCGACGAGCTTTTGCATGTATACTAGTATTAATCAGGGCAATAAGTTAATGTTAATATATATTTTTGAATTTATCCAGAGGCGTGCCTAGACGGACAAAATATGTGAAGCTTAACACATTTTTGCCCCAAACTTTATGAAAATTTTTGGGTTTTTATTGTAAAAAATATAGATTCTTTCAGCAAAAATACATAAAAAATGTCATATAGTGTAACACTGTAGGAGCAACCGTTTTCAAATAAAATGCAATTAAGAGGAAGTAACATTTTGTGCCACTAAAAATGTTACTTTTTAAAAGGCTATTAATATTAAATTTTGGTGTTTTGGTGAAGAATACTTTTTTGCTTAGTTTAAAATGAAGAATCGCCCTGCAGCATTAAAATTTTATTGGTGCTTTTTTTGTTCCCCATTCAATATGTCCAACTTTAAAGGGCCGCAGCTCCCTTAGGGCTCATTTCTTGGCCAACCTTTTTTTCATATTTTTCAACCTAGAATCACCTCTTAAATTTCTGGAACTTATTTATGAATGAAATAGTCCAAACGTAGAATCGCCTCTTAAATTTTTCAAACTTGTTTCTAAATAACCCTGTATATATTTATTTATTTATAATAAAAATATATTTATTTAAACGTAATACGTAAAAGATTTTCCAAAATTTGCCAAATAAGTCTTTGGCTCAGAGTATTGGTAACTGTAATTGCTGTGCTAACTCTAAAACTTTACTGGCATACATTTATAAAGAATTATTTGAAAAGAAACTCTCAGAGATTCATTAAAATATAATGGCTTGTTGAAATCTACATGAGTATTTTGGGGAAGCAAATGCTTTAAAATAATAATCAATTTAGGTTATAAAAAAATTGTTCTTTAAATTATTTACAATGACATGAAATTTTATGACTTTGTAGGTATATCATGATCTAATTATCGAATAATCGAAAAATAATAAAGTACTTAAATTTTAAATTTTCTAGGTCGTTTTTCTTAAGATTTAAATAGCTGATATGGGAGCGTTCAAGTATTACGTAACTCAAATTGTACCAAAATTCATACACTTCATACCCCGGTTCTCGCGTTATTATAAATTATAGAGATTTCATATTTTGGCTACCCCCCCTAATAGGGGGTGTGTTAGGGGGGGTAGCCAAAATAGGAAATCTCTACAGCCTTAAATAACGCGAGAACCGAGGTATGAAGTGTATGAATTTTGGTACATTTTGCGTTACGTAATACTTGAACGTTTCCTATGGTACTAGACGTCTTTCTTTTTATTTTTAAATCAAAACAACTATTTTTCGACCCATACTCTTGGAACTATCGCCATCTTTCTTTTTTCAAGAATCACCCGATTATTTATATCTTATGTTTCCATGGATCATAGGCGCCGACTTTTCAAAATTCCAAGGGAAAGATAAAATATTTTGAAGTAAAAATAAAATACATAAAAGTTATAAATTTTTATAAATTAAAAAAATTAAAAACATATTTAAAAATTTATGAAGCTCTTATAATACTTATAAGAATAGACAATATTCCAAGGGGGTCTCGGCCCCCCCTGTTTTAAGTCCAGGGGACAATATCAGGAAGTACCATGGTTTTCAGTTTTATCGTATTAGGTTAAATTCTACCAAAGGTTCAGAATAAAAACTTGTTTTGTAGAGTACCGTTCCCAAAGATTCTCTTCGAAATTTTAGATGAACTACTTTTGAAAATTAAAAACCTGTATGCCAAATATCTCTAGCTTAAATTTAAGCTTAAGCGTTCTTAAGTTATCGTGCTTACAAGATTTTCTCTACAGACCGACCGATCGACAGTATTTTTTTTTGCTTGAACTTGATTTTTATCGACATAAAACGTCGTAAAACGCAAAAATCCGCAAAAATATTTAATTTGAAATTTTTGCACGAATACAAGGCTTTCCCAAAATTTTGAAATTTTTTAAATGGGAGCAAAAAGTTTAATTTGTTGCTAATTTTAAGGTAGTGGTTTATTGCTTGCTCATTTTGAAGATTTTCAAAATTTTGGGAAAGCCTGGTATTTAAAACTATACCTACGGTACCTTTAGAACATGATGGGACTGTTTATAATTCCACTTCTTGAAATTCTGTAATATGTTCCTAAAATTAAAATATTTTTTTTTACCTACGATTGTGGGAGTAGGACTAAGGTTCACTTGCACCAACGATGGTTTAACTTTAAACCTGGCTTAGATTGACAGAGAACGCAGCATTTTTAACTTAAACTCAGTTTAGTCGGAATAATTCTGTTTAAAGGTTGGTGCAGTTTTACATGTTACATTGCCCAGTATCGACGTACTATCGACGTCAGTTTTAGGTCATATTTGTGACATCATACATACGGCGTATATCAGACGTCGACAAGAGGTCAGTTTTTGGTCAAATCTTGACGTCATCAAAATTGTACATCACTGCCCAGGTAGCAAGGGATGTTATATTACAAGAAATTAACATCAATTTGTGTGTATTTTTAAACTAAATCATAACATCACATAATATTGAAAAATAACATGTATTAACATCACATTTGCAACGTAACACGTGCGACGTGACAACCAAGTTATTTAATAACAAATATTTAGCAACGCTGTGAATATATCGCATGTCACATATTAACGTGGCTTTAACGTGAATGTCATGTTATTTTGCTTCTCACCGACATTCGAAGCAAAAAAATCGATATAAGATGATGTTGATAGAGTAAATTATTATAAGGAAATTGTATACACATTATACAATTTCCAATGGATAGGGGGCTCTGCCGGACTTCTTAAGACCACGAACACGGATTAAAGGAACATATTCTCCGCTTAATCTGCAATTTCGTATTTAGAATCTATCTGTTTCAATCTGTGATTGTTTCAATTACTGATTGATTTTAAATCCGATTTTTTTTATAGGGTTTTAATGGTTTTATTTAAAAAAGCTAATATCCTAGGATATTATTTAAATATTAAAGTACCAGTAACGGCATCCATAAGATATTAGATATGTGGATTTATGATGTCACAAACACGTTATTTTTGAGATGTCATTGTGTGATGTTATTAGGGGCGGACTTAGGAAATCCCCACCATGCTACATTCTTGTTAAATGAGACTACAATCTTAACATCACATGTCACATATTAACGTGGCTTTCACGTGAATGCCATGTTATTTTGCTACCTGGGTGGGACTTCAATTTAATACTGAGGCTATAGATGGCGCCACATATTGTTTTCTAACACTAAAGAAAAGTTTTAAATTCTATATATTGATTAAAGATTGATGACTTTAAATATTATTTTTCTGGAATTACGTAAACTGAACAGTACTGTTCAATCGCTATAGCCACTATAGTTAACCTGCTAATTTGATGTACATCATCGGATTAGTATGGATTTTCTATGCTTATGAAAAATTTCTTTTACTGGAAAATAGCAGATATGTGGAGGAAGTAATTGCAAGAAATTTTCTATGAAATCCTGTCATAGGATCTCATTATAATATTGCCCTTTCTAAAATTAACCCACTTAGCCTTTCCTTATCCTAGTTTCCTCTTTCATGCCATAAATAACTATTAATTGGAGAGATATATAATGTTGGACACGTTATTCTAACGTCATATTTCTGACGTTATCATAACGTCAGTAATGTTAGGTCCCTGGGCTGTGACTTATACACGTCACTGGGACGACAGCAAGACGTCATAATATGACGTCATGTAGGACAGTTAATGCCCAATAATTAACGTCGAAAAGACGTATTTTGGTTTCCTGAGTGGGAAGTGTCACGGTGTTTTTTTTTATGCTGTTTCTGTGTTTAAAATGTTTAATCCTCTGCCAGACATCATTTTCGCGAAATAAATCTACATTAATCTCTTCAGGGGCGATTTTTTTGTTTATATTAATTTAATAGCAAAACTTAAAAATGTTTTTTTATTGTTAAAACAAGTAAACATCTAAATTTCATTTTTCAAAATTTATTTTTAACTGTACACATATGTGCAATTACTTCCTCCACATATCTGCTAAGAGGTTAAACGTTCACTTTTTTTGTAAACATACCTACAATTAACATTACAAAATGCCTGTGTCCAATAGTTCTAATGGACAACCGCCTGTTTCTGGTTGGTGGACATAAGTCTTTTGTGCTCCAAATAATACATGGGCATACAACTTTTGTTCATTCCCTAATTTTGGAATGCTTGGATGTAGGACTTTCGATCCTAGACAGATAGAACCGCTGCGCCGCAGCACACCGGTCGTATGCTAAAACCACATATCGCACTATGAGTACAAGACCACCATAACTCATATTATAACATAAGTTATGGTGGTCTTTTTACACATAGTGCGATATGTATAGCAAACATTCAAAAACCGATTATTTATATTGTGTCAGAAGCATCAATACATTAAGCTTTAAATGAATATATAAAGTATAAGAGAGACGTCTCCCTGCACGAAGAATGTACTAGATAAAGAACACTCAGGCGGCCCTGGAAACGGCGAATGACGGTGTCTCGCACCAGAAGGATCACAGAACAAAAACCGATAAATCCATGTTTCCAATTTTGAGATATTAGCAGAAAACTTGTACAGCGTAGTCCCAAAAAAAAATTAAAAAATCCTAAAACTGGTGAAAACTGTTCATGGGTAATTTAATTATCGGCTTTTGGTTGTATATGATGCGCAATATGAAGAAAGCGCTACAAAATTAGTAAGAATCGATACTTAGGTCAAAATATGCAAAAAGTGAATTTTACGGTTTTTGCATGTTTGCTCCACATATCTCAATTTTGAAAAATTGTGTCATTCGCCCTTTGAGAACCAAGCCACAGATATGTTTATCTAAAATTGTTTTTTAAAATCTTTTTTATTATATTTTGCTTTTTTATTGTTCTAGGGAAATGGATTTGGAGCCAGAATGTCAGAAAGATCTAGAAAATCGAACAGCATGTATTGTGGACGAGTCAGAATTTTACGAAACATACGACGTTATGACTGGCGTTCGTATTGCCGCAACCCTGGGTAGCTTTTTTGGATTAATGGTGAGGAAATATACAGAGTGTCCCAACTATATTTACCCAGCGATTTTCTCGAAAACTAAAAGAGATAATCAGGTTCTGCAAAAACAACCTTACATGGGACGACAATATATAAAAAAGTAACAAAAAATAAAATCTTTCCCTTAACCCCCTCCCCCAACTTACCCCTATGTTTTTAAATAGCACCCCTATATTTTTTTGGTTGTTTTGTCCAATTGGATAGACATTGGGCTTGCAAATACAATGGTGTATTATACTTGCTATTTTTTAATTTTAAAAGTGGTAAAAAACATTTAAAAACAACCCCCTGATTTTAACTAAAAGAGATAATCAAAAACTAGTTTAAATAATACAATAATATCTATAAAAAGTAGCACAAAATTAAATTTACCACTACACCCCTCCCACGGTTGCTTTGGATAGACTTTGAGCTTGCAAATATAATGGTTTATTACCAGAGTTGATACTTTCATTACAATAACAGGGTTGGACAACAGGAATTTAAAACTATTTCTAATTTTTGGTGAGTTAGTTTAATACATACATACCTATGCCGAATAAGATTATATGTCTGTATACAGACTGATTTTAACTAAAAGAGATAATCAAAAACTAGTTAAATAATACAATAATATCTATAAAAAGTAGCCCAAAATTAAATTCACTCCTCCCACAACTTACCTCCAACTTTATTTTTTCAAACAGCACCCCTATATTTTTTCGGTTGCTTTGGATAAACTTTGAGCTCGCAAATATTATTACAAGAGTTGATACTTTCATTACAATAACAGGGTCGGACAACAGGAATTTAAAATTATTTCTAATTTTTGGTGAGTTAGTTAAATACATACCCATGCCGAATAAGATTATATGTCTGTATACAACGTTTAATCTTATTCAGCCTAGGTATGTATTAAAGAAACTCACCAAAAAATAAAAAAATAATTTAAAATTCCTGTTGTCCGACCATGTTATTGTAATAAAAGTATCAACTCTGTTTATTACACTTGCTATTTTTTAGTTTTAGAAGTAGTAAAAAGTTTAAAAACAACCCCCGGATCCCATCTATATTTAGGCAGTGATTTTCTCGAAAACTAAAAGAGAGATAGTTAAGTTTCAAAAACCAGTGTAAATGTGTGTATATAAAAGGCAGCAAAAATTAATTCCACCCCTCATCCCCCTTCTAAAACTTATCTCTTTTAGTTTTCGAGAAAATCAGGGTCTAAATATAGATGGGATCCGGGGGTTCTTTTTAAACTTTTTTACCACTTCTAAAACTCAAAAATAGCAAGTATTCATCTTTGTATTTGAAAGCTTAAAGTCTATCCAAAGCAACCGAAAAAATATAGAGGTGCTATTTGAAAAAATAAAGTTGGGGGTAAGTTTTGGGAAGGGGTATAAGGGTGGATTTAAACTGTCTTTTGCAGAAATTGATTACCTATCTCTTTTATTTATCGGGGAAATCGCTGCCCAATAAAGTTGAAATCAGGGGGTTGTTTTTAAATGTCTTTTATCACTTCTCAACTTAAAAATAGCAAGTAAAAAATACCATTGTATTAACAAGCTATTTAAAAAAATAAAGTTAGGGGTAAGTTGAGGGGGAGGGGTTAAGGGGTGGATTTTATTTTTGGCTACTTTTAAAGATATTGTTGTTCTATTTAAGGTTTTTTTTGCAGAACTTGATTATCTTATTAAATTATTTTAGTTTTCGAGAAAATCGCTGGATAAATAGAGTTGGGACACCTGGTATATGAAAAATTGCTTACTTTAATTCGTATTCGAATATAAAACTATTTAATTTTCACTACTAGCTTTAGAACTTTCATTATTTGTCATGTATTAAATCCAAGAAATTAAATCTCTACACCTAGAGCATTAAATTTTTTTTCTCTGAGCACTAGTAGTTTATTTTATAAACAATTAATAACCATCAATCAAGGGTAAACCGCAGAGGAATTCAGGTGTAAAAATTGGAGGAAATATGGAGGGAATCTTTGAAGGTTACGAGGAAATCTTTAAAAAATTTCTTTGTTTCGGAGGAAATCTTTAAAGGTTACTAGAAAATCTTGGAAGATTTCCTCCTAAATGTGCACAAAATTTTGTCAGCCGTTTACCCCACGCTATCACTTAATGTTCCTGGTACTGCAAATATACATATAGCATTGCTTAACCTTTAGAGGGTGGGAAAATTTTCATAAATCTTCACGAACTAAGACAAATGCCCGACTTGACAGGAGGTAGAAATTTCTACCACCCCCGTCCGCAACGGAAAAGCCAATGTATTTTTTTTTGCCATTTAAGCCTCAAATTTAGTATAGTATACCCATATTTTTTGGTGCGCTGAGTAAGAAAAATATAGTGAAGAAGATGCTGGAGGTTCCCTTCACCTTGAAAATCGCTATTTCGAGATCAAAATTGTTTTTTTTTTACTGTTTTAGCCTTTGGTATACCTATATTTTATGGGGTGCTGAGTATGAAAAAAATAGCGAAGATTCTGGAGGTCATGACCTTGAAAATCGTTATTTACCTAAAGCCATTACTTCTTCTCTTAGCGTTACTCAAAATTGATGACGTGGACGTGGCGAAATAACGATCCCTTTGGGGTGCTTGATTTTGGTGAGTCCCCTTGCTCTTACAAGTTCAGGGGAACCTTCAGCATTTTTTTCACTATTTTTTTCGTACACAGCTCACCAAAAAACAATGGGTATACCAACTTCGAGGATAAAATAGGAAATAAAATTAATTTGACCTTGAGGTGGCATTTTCAAGGTCAAGGGTTGTTCTAGGATTTTGTTTACTATTTTTCCCTTATTTAACACGCCAAATTTTGCTTAAAAAAAAACATATTGATGTGTGCAAGGTGCTAGAAATATCTACCATCCCCGCCCTCTGAAGGTTAATAATTTCTGTTGGGCAAAATTCAAGAATATTTTACCATTGGATAAAAATGAACATGTCAAACATTATAAATTAATCATTTATTAGAGAATATAACACATAATTTATTAAATAAGTACTTACGTATATTTGTTTTCACACATTTAAAAATATAAAAAACGCTACCAGTACTGTTAAATTTTAGTGAATACCATGGGCGGATTTAGGGGAGGGGCCATGGGGGCCATACCCCCCCAGCGAGATATATTAGCATAGAAATAACTTCAAAATTATATTTTTAGTGAAAGCGCATTTTTTTTCCTTATGGATGGCCCCCTCTCCTAAAATGAAATAAATCCGCCCCTGGTTAATACATTAATTTAATCATTTGTTTTCAAAAATGCGATTTTAAAGTCTACTTGTTTTTTTCGCTGTTAATTAGGATCCAGGAAATATTTTACTTTATTATTGAAAATATTTAAATAATATGAATAAATATACCAATACTAGAGAAACTACTACTTAATGAAAAAAATAATATATAAACCACGGTAGACTATTATAGTCTGCTCTCTTAAATCCCTCGTGGCTACGCATCTCGGAATATAATACGCTCGGCTATAAAAAGTGTTCTCTTCCTTTCTCACACAATTACTATTATTTCAGGTAATACTTATTTTATATAAATCAAAATCAAAGACTGAAAAGGCCCTTGAAGATCCAGAATTTACAGCGGCGGCTGTAGCCGAGGTTGAAGAGGAAGAACGCCAGATGCAAGCCGTTTTCGAAGCATCGGCTTACGAGGAACTGAATCCGAGAAGAAATAGCAGAAGATCGTTAGATACGTCTTCGATGCCTCCTGGATGGTTCAAATCAACCAAAAGGTTAGAATAGAGTAGATGTCACACTAAAACGTGTTAGTTTTGTAATATAATTTATCTATTCCCAGACAGCACAAAGATGACTTAAAGAGATCTTAAAGATGTCGTAGCTCGTCATTCAAGACGTCTTAAGAACGTCGGTTTTCGCCGTATATGCATCTTAAAGACGTCTCAACGACGTCGTATGTTACAAAAGGTAACGTCTTTAAGGCATCTTTTTTAAGACGCCTTACTGACGCCTTGCACAGGCGACTTTACAACATAATAGCCCCTCCCATTTACGTTGCTAGGTACGGTCGTATTGATATAAAAAGCGTGATAAGAATTAGAATGAGAGATAATTTGTTTGTCAAAAAAGATCTTTAAAAAAATGTGATTTTTTATTATTTTTTTTTGAAAAATTTTTTTTTTCAGTTTTTTTTTTGAAAATTTCTTTTTTGGTTTTTTTTATTTTTTCGTTTTTTGTAAAAAGAAAATAAAAAAAAATGAAAATAAAAATTTTAAATTTTTTTTGTTTTTCAAAAAAAGATCTTTAAAAAAATGGTAATTTTTTTTAATAGTTGATTGTGGTTAATTTGTTATTAGCGATGACTATCGAAGTTAAGACGTCTCGTACCGATACTTAAAAGACATCTTATAGACATCATAATCAGATATCTTTTAAACATCCCTAAAAAGAAGTCCATAAGATATCCTTTTTATGTCTTTAGGCGTCCAGACATAATTAAGATCTAAAAAATACGTCTTTAAGATATCATGTGCTGTCTGGGTTTGCGTTTCATAATTAAGTTTTAGTAGTTTTGGTTTGCGTGTTACAGTAAGCTTGATTGTAAAACAGTTTTAGTAACTTTTTTTATTGATTGTAAAACAGTTTTGGAGATTTTTGTTGGTTCATAAGTTGGTAACGAAAACAAATGAAAATTATTAGAAATTTTTAAAATGCTGGTTTCTGTATTCAACAGTATCTAATGATCTAAAAACCGCTACAATTCTTATAATATATTAATAAATTGTTTTGTGTTGTTTTGTGTGTGATTTTGGGTTGCTCGGGATGTTGCCATAATTGATCTCACTTGGCAAAAAATGTTATGCATACAAAATTTGCCGAAAAAATAATGTAATAAAATTATTGTAACTGAAAATATTATTTCGTTTCTGCAACAGTATTTTTATTTTCAGATTTTCATCAGTTGGTGGTTATAGTAGTCTTTTAGAACCACCAATCAGAACTCCCTCTACGCGTCTTCCCAGTTTGGTAGATGAAGACTCATCTCCAGAATGCGACGAAGTTTCATATAATTATAATAGGTATGATTTTTAAAGGACTTTCTTTCAAGAAAATATTACAACAGGTGCACTGTAATAAATATTTCCTGCAATTTAATTAGCGGCTACAACAGAATTGTAAAAGAAATTGTAGAATTTTGTCGAATTTCATACCATAATTTTAAATAATATAGTAATTTTAAAACTTAGTTTGAGGATATTTATTTACAGGGAACTTTCGCCGAAAAAAAAATCAAATGCAATATATTATAGCAATACCTACTAATTTGTGTTTGTGCATGTATCTACTTACCAATTAAATAAAAGCATGTAAAATTTGCATGCAAATTTGTGTATGCAAATTTAAAATTTGTGACCGGCGTTACTGTGACCGGCGTTACATTAAGTAATGTTTTAAAATTTCCCGGCTCTACCTAAACACATTTAATATTTTTTTAAGGTTTAAAATGCTCAAGATTCTCTGCCGGCACTATGGCATGAAGTTTTTAGGTTAATTATTCTACTAATTAAGTAAGTACACCCTGTGACCGGTGTTACAAGACAAAAAAATATTCTAAGAAGGTTTTCGTAAAAAGACACCACAACAACCATTGGCAAAGTTCGATGTATGAGCGAAACTAATAAAACCGCCCCTAACCGTTATTTTTAAAGCGAATTTAGACAGTGACCGGTGTTACCTGTAGTTTCAGGGACAGACCCATAACGTGTTATAAAAAGTTATAATGATCAAATAGCATTCGATGAAAACTTTTTAAATAATTAAAAATATATTCTGAAACATATTATTTTTACAAAACATAAATTGCAATTAGGAATATTAAAACACAACCCCGCAAACATGAAAATTGTTAGCTGGGGACACGTGACCGGCGTTACATTTGTTTACGGAAACATAAAAAAAATATGTTATTACATGGTTACGGCTACAAAACATTTTTTTTTAATTAGACACAAATGTTTTCTTACTAAAGAAGTACATGTACACTTACTATTGTTAAATAAAATATTTTTGCGAGCCCTAAACTCGAAAGTGCCTGTAAATAAATTTTGACCCATAAAACAGTAAAAAAATCGGTTTAAATCATACGAATTTTATTAATTAAGTCTTAATGTTACTCTCAATTTCAACCCGATTTTTGTGGTTTTTAGTACTTTTATCAAATTTTAATTAGATTATATAAAAAATTACTAAATATAAAATGAAATTTAGTAACTACAGTAGGTATTTTTAATTGCACATATAAAAATATTATTTGGTTCGTGTTGTTAAATAAATTTCAAAATGCTGTTACACATTTATTTTAATTCGAAATAAAAACTAAAGGGTGTTTTATCCTTTGACACGTTATAAACAAATTCAGCTTTTTAAACCAAAAGTTACACATGTTCAAAATGTAAATGTTAACATTTTAGTTTCTAGAGATAAAAATTAAAGGCAAATTAATAAAAAATACGTTGCTAAAATTTAACAGGAACAAAACCAAATCTAGATAGTTTTTTATATATATTTTTTTAATTATTGTTATTGTTTAAGTCACTTACGTGTTCCAAGAAGGTCCAGCAACATAACATGCTCATCTTCAGGCAGTTCATATCTGGAACGAAGGGATTCAGCAGTAGTCTTAGGTAATATACACGTAGATATGGCTACATACAGCAAAACCCTTATTAATCAAATATTTTTTATTGTTAGATTATTTTTTAGGTATTCCAGCATTACCGGCTCATAAATATAAGCACAGCCGGAGACAATCATCTCCAGTGCCAGAGACGTATGATTTTTACTATCCAATTGATATCAGAGTAACGCAGCCAACGCCAGGTGGATCTCCTTGTGGTAGTGACAGAGCTTTATATGACAGGGTAAGTAGTTAAATAGATTAAAAAACAACTTTTCGCAAAAAAAAATGAACCGACTTCTATATCTCTAAAAAATAAAAAATAAAAAATACTTAAATAGGTGCCAATTTCACCATTCCCTAAATAAATTACTAACAATTATTTTTTTATTATTTTATTATTGTTTGCTGTGAAATTGGCACCGACTTAAGTATTTTTTATTTTTTACTTTTTAGAGACATAGAAGTTGGTCCATTTTTTTTGCGAAAAGTTTTTATTTTTTACTTTTTAGAGACACACAGCTTGTGATTTGTACCGTCATCTAATCTCGGCAAGCTGACCTCACAACGCACTGTTGTGACGTCATCATCTTAAAGATAAATTTCTAAAAAATAAAAGTAATATTTTTATTTCAGCGCCCAAGAGTCCAACCAACCTTATTTTAAACGAAATACTAAAGAAAATCTTGTTAAACTTTAAGCGTTAATTAATAATCAAATAACGCCTTATGGTAAAATCACAAAATTTATCATTTTCTCTTGATATTTTATTATTACAGGTCCAGAGAATCAAGTTTAGCGGCATTTAAAAGATTTTCAGTGTGTCGTAATATTTGAGTGACCCCTTAATCAAGTTTGTTTGTTTGTTTTTTTTTTACCTCGTACTATTCTACTTAATTAAGCATCCCCTAAGTCCAGGACTTGTGTGGGCTAGTAGTAGAGGGAACCACCGGCTTTAATTGACTTTCGAACCAATATATCTAGGGAGTACGCCTTCGCCAAATTTCAATTATTAATTAACTGAAAAAGGCATCAAACTTGCACACAAATTGCTCCGTGTAAAGACCACTTTAGACCGCTGAGCTAAATCTCCCCTTATGCGGCTTATCCGAGTTATCCGATATTTCTCTAAAAATTTGGTTGGTAGTAGAACCAAATTAAGCCGTTTTTAAGTGAAATTGCCTTAAAATGATTAGGTTTATCTTAATTTTCGGCTTACCCGATATTATTGCAAAAAGTTTCATCAAATTCCGTACATTCGTTCCAAAGTTATGCGGGAACAAACATTAAAAAAAAACAAAGTTACACTTTGAATTGATAACCTCCTCCTTTTTTGGAAGTCGGTTAAAAAGAGAGTTAATGTTTACACACAAAAGTGTATTTTCACAATATAAACACACTACTAGAAATAATTATCACATATTTTTAACCCCTTCCGCTCCATTGTATACACATATATATTTTTAGGTATTAAACTTAGGAAACTTATTTTCATTTAGAGCGTAGTAGGTCCCGCATATCCCCGCGTGGTGATTAAATTTATTGCGCAAAATTTTAAAGATACATCAAATTAATTTTCCATAAAATTTTTTATTCTGGTAAGCCGTTAAAACAACGTGTGAGGCATTTAACTAAATTGTGTTTCATAATGAAACTTTCATTAGTTTTTTTCTTGCAAAAGAATTAGGGATACTTTTTCGAAAATTCTTTAAAAATATCAAAATTATTTAAAAACGTATTTCAGTTAAAGATACTATTATTCAAAATAAATGAAAATATGCGAGACTTGTTTTGGATAATGTATCTGTAGAATTTGTATGATATATAAAACTCGTAACTTTAGTTTGAATCTTAGGCTTGTATGTTCACATTTTTTTGTCTTTAATTTTGCATGCCATCAACAAGATCATTAATAAATGAATAAACCCGAGACCGATCACAAAAAATGTTGCCAAAAAATACGACAGACTACACGGTGTATTTGAAATAGCGTCGGAAATTTTAACAGATGATTCTACATCATAAAATATGACAATAAGTTCCTATAAAGATATGTCTAAAAATGCGTCATAAGGGAGCTACGCCCCTTTGAAAGTGGATAAAAAAATAGGTTTTTATTTAATAACTCAGGAACCCTTTGAGATATATCAACGTTGTTTTGCACGTCAACTAATCCTCCCAAGGCCCGTTTTTATGTGTTATTTTCATGTACTTATTTTAACCAGGGGTGTGCGAAACGGGGGGGGGGGGGGGCTTATCAATTTTTTGTCCCAAACTTTTTTCTGTGTAACTTTTTTGCAATTTTATTTTTGAAATATGATTCCTCAGGTCAAAATACATAAAAAAAAGGTAATCTTGTTGTAATACTGTAGGATTAACCGTTTTCGAGAAAAATTCATTTGAAGGTGAAATTCCACGGATCGAAGACGAAAAATTAAATACTAAAATGTTGAAAACCAAAATTTTAATGATGCAGGGCGAATGTACATTAAAAACTAAGAAAAAAACTCATATACAGGTACTTCCAAAAATCAATCCTAATTGAGCTATGGTCTCCTAAATATGCACCATTTTTAAAGGGCTATGGTAGCTTTAAAAGCGTTTTTTCGACCTACATGTATGGAAACTTTTTTTCTTAGTTTTTGATGTAGAATAACATTGTATCATTAAAATTTTGGTTTTCGACATTTTAGTATTTAATTTTTCGTCCTCGAACCGTGAAATTTCACCTTCAAATGAACTTTTCTCGAAAACGGTTAATCCTACAGTATTACAACAAGAGTACCTTTTTTATGTATTTTGACCTGAGGAATCATATTTCAAAAATAAAATTGCAAAAAAGTTACACATAAAAAAGTTTGGGACAAAAAACTGATAAGGCCCCCCCATTTCGCACACCCCTGGTTTAAATAAGTACGTGAAAATGACATACAAAGATGGGCCTTATTAGGATTAATTCACGTGCAAAACCTCGTTAACATATCTCAAAGGGTTCCTGAGTTATTAAATAAAAACCGATTTTTTTAGCCAATTTCAAAGGGGCCTAGCTCCCTTATGACGCATTTTTAGAAATATGTTTATAGGAACTTTTTGTCATATTTTATCATGTAGAATCACCTGTTAAAATTTCCTACGCTATTTCAAATACACCCTGTATAGGGGACAGCGGGGTAATTGCGATCACTTAAGCAAAATTTGTTATATCTCTATTTGTTAAGACAATAAAATAAAACTACAGCAACCAATAAGTTGACTGAAGTATCAAGTATTATCGGTCGAAGCAATATTAGATTGATTTCAACAGTTTTTTGAAAAATGCCAAAAAACTGCAACAAGTGCTTTGATTGCCCCACCCAGGCGGGTAATGATAATCACCACTGGTCACGATTACCCTACCGGGTTTAACACCTAAATAATTACAATTTTGGACTTTTCAATCTAAATTTTATTCCAAAAAAATGCGAATACATTACGTTTTAGAAAGTTTTCACTATTCAAAATTGCAAATGGCGAGTTGTTTTCATTTTTGATTGATCTTCTTTCGTAAAGCAAATTTCAAAAATGTAGTTCTTCGGAGAATCAACACCGCTACATTCAGAATGTGCCCACAAGCCACAGACTGTAGATCTATACCATAACTCTGTTTTTCCATAATCTCCGCATATGAGGCACCCCAGCCTCATTGATGGCTATTACCCCGACACGCAACAATTTTAAAAAGTTAAGTTATATTTGTCATTCAACTTTTTTTTGTTAAATCACGCGTTCTCACACAATGTTAGAAAGATTGTGTCTCTACCCTGATAGCTGGAATGACGAAATTGATAATATTTAGGCACTTACCTCGATTATTATAACTGAATAAAATTACATGCATGTCAAAAAGTTTCGTCATCACTGCATAGCTACTATTGACTAAAAAATTAGTTTATGATATTGCTGGCTAGGGAGCAGCACCATCAGAACCCTTTTAACCGCTGATCATCATTACCCCTCGCCCCCCCCCTATATAATTTAGCTTTATATAAATATCTATATCATAGACCAAATAGTTAATTTTGAAAATTCCTAGACGATCGTACGTAAGTATAAATACGTACGTATCAAAAAAGATTAAATTTCACTACTTTTGATTAAAAGATGGTAAACAAATAAAGAATTAAATTCTAAACGAATCTTTTCTAAATTCCATAGGTAATTCGTATTTAATTTTTCAGGTATTACAACCGCCAAATATAAAACCAAAACTAGCTCCATTAGCATCAATAAGCAGCTGTAACACTTCCATAGGTATAGATCCTGACGAGGAAATCCAATCCTGCAATAGTGACAACGTCTTTCAAGTCGACAAAGGTGACGATATCGAAATCGGCGACGAGACTGACAATGAAGTCGACGAATTTTCCACGGATAGTGACGTAAACAGTGACGATGGTGCTTGCTATAGAGACAAAAGTAAAATACGGAGAAGTAGCTTAAGTAAACCGATTGGTTCGTCTTCTAAAAGTTCTATAACATTTATAGAAAGTCCTTTAGTTAACATTTGTGACAGAATATCATCCACTAGTTCGATTGGTGCGGAAAAACATTCGTGGGCACAAGAAACATTATTTTGAGGTTATATTAATGGTAAGTTATAAAATAATTAATACAAATTTCTGTTGTAATGTATAGAAATTCGGAGATAACATAGCTAGCCTCTGGTGCTTGGGGCCTTAAAATATAATTAACGTGACAGGGTATACCTGGTAATACCTGGCAACGTATAGTAGTGCGAATTTTACGTCTTATTATATTTTACGTAATAATGTGGCATTGATTGATAACTTGAATCTGCACCAAATTTAACGCCAGTTACTAATCCCTTTCAGGTAATACTGTTAATAACAGTCTGTTATAACTAACTTTGTCAACTGCATGCCCTATTATAATAATAGCATTATTGATGAAGCTGAAGTTTGCAACGTTTTTTTGCATCGAAAATTCAAATAGTATACTAAAGTACTAGTTTCATAACATACGTTTGGACGAGTACAAGTTTAGAAAACAAGCCGCTTGCGGCGAATTTTCTAAAGTACTAGTGCGCTAAAAACGTGTTATGGAATAAGTGCTTTAATATACTATTTGAATTTTCGAGGCAAAAAAACGTTGCAAACTTCAGCTTCATCATTATTGTCATTTATTATAACATATTATGTTAGAACTCCAGAAATTCCTTTAAATTTTAATGAATAAATTAGAATTGTGTACTATTACTTTAATTTATGACATTACTGTTAGAGACCATCTCTAACACAAATTTAATATTAGAATTATTTAAATTCAAATTGTAGCGCCGTAAAGTGCTGCCCCCAAACCACTAAAAATGAACTATCCAGTCTAGCCAATGCTATGCTCATGGCAACGTCAATTTAATGTAAAAATCGTTGTTTAATTACCAAATTACCAAAAAACATGAAAGTGTTTCAATAAAATACAGTCCACTATATTCAAGAAGGAAGAAACCAAGCTATAACAAAGAAGCAGCCGCAACATTGGTCCACCAACCCTGATAAATCGTGAAATTGTGCTAAAAATTCGTTCTTACGGGCGTGCCTTTTCACAAAAATTGCTTGGTTTCGACAAAAATCGCAAAAAACATTCTTAAAAACAAGTGGTGACGTGAAATATTTACATAATCGGATCCACAAAGTAAAAAAAAAATCCATAGACTTT